>JAKUCV010006484.1:361310-397659 GCA_028386065.3 Turnera subulata
TGTGATTTTCCGAGAAATTCCGAAACCCGAAAAATACCAACTTAGGTTCGAAAAATCCACGGGAAAATCACGAGCGCGGGAAAACCCTCGGTTTCGAAAAACGACTCCCGATTTACCTTGAATTAATTACCCAAGATTAATTCAACAGTAAATCACGGTAAATAGACTTTTACAGTCCGGTAAAAATCCAAAATTTTTACCCGGGCTGTTACAGTTCGACATAGACTTGACCCGTTTTGGATAAGAACGGATCAAGTTGTTGAACGATCCAAGTCTCACAGGTCTGCCAAAGGGCAGGTGGGACCAACCTTTCAAACTAATAGTCGTATACCACCTGGAAAAAGTAGCATCACAAAGACAGGCCGGACTAAGATAGTGCAAATTTAAAATGTAGAGAGTCAGAGCCTGTTTGGAAACCTGTTTTCAAAACAGGTTTTCAGTTTTCAAAACAGGTTTTCAGTTTTCATGCTTTTTAAAAAGTTAAAAACTTGTTTGGATAGATGAAAACTACTCCATTCCGAGAAAAGAATTTTGGGAGAAATGTCCTTTGAGAACTGAAAAGTGAAAACTAAAAAAAGTTATTTTGAGAGTTTTTGAAAAGAGGCGGTGGCATAACGATAATTATTTGAAGTTTTATTAATGGCACTTTCGTAAATAAAAGAGGCACGGTGGCGATGCGATAAATATTTTGAAGTTTCATTAATGGCATTTCCGTAAATAAAATGACGCGGTGGTATTCCTGTAAATATTTAAAAACCGGGTTCATTAATGGCACTTTGATAAATAAAAAGAAAACAAAAACAACCTATCAAAATGAATTTTCAAACTCTTCCTCACTAGAAAACACTTCTCTATACTCAATCCTCACAACACTTCTTAAAAAACTAAAAACTAAAAACTCTCCCTTAAACTTGAAGACTTTTTTGACAGGAAAAACTGGATATTAGACTTCATAGGAATAGAAACCAAAATCCCATTACAGTGACCAAAACCAATTTCTTTTTTTTTTGGTTTGAAAGACCAAAACCAATTTCGAAGGCCAGTACAGTGCCTTTAGAATTTTTACGCAAAGCTGACAAAGAATGCAACTAATCAATTTACTTCCCTTCCCTAAACAAAACTGGCGCATAGGTTAGTTGACATCATTGTATCATCATCATCATCAATTTACAGTTTTAATGGGGTCCTCTTATTGACATGTATTAGGAGAAATCGCATGGTTTTGGCCCCTAATTACTGGTAGTAAGATGGAAATGGATTTTCCACATCTGAAATTTGACGAATGTGGTTTGCCTAACAGTTGTTTCCATTGAAATCTTGTTTACTGGAAAACATATCATCAAGTGATGGTTAGGAAAAAAGAATTAGAAATAACTTTGGAGAGTATAAAAAAGCTTTACAGCCCGGGATGTAGCATCGATGGCAGTCATAGGTTCTTCGTTCTTTCTTAAAATGTTTGAGGTGATTGAAATCATAAGCATATGCAAGCATGGAGGATACTGAGACCAGAGTACACGACCAAAAGCATGAAGATTCGCATTTGATTTTGAACTTTAGGGAACTCAGGTCGTGTAAGAGCCCGATTGATTATATGGACTGAATTCCTGACTGGCTGACACTATATTATTATGTCAAGGGCCTTCAAAGCAAGAAAATAACTATTGAACTTTTACTGTCCATGTCCATGATTTTCCCTTTTGATTGATGGATACCTCTGCAGGAGCAAACCAAATCAAGCTAAAAGAAACTGTTGAAGATCTATATTTAGATTAATTAATCATAATGGGAATTGGAAAGCCTGCACAAGAGCAGCAGAAATCTTAAAAAAATGAGACAATCATTTTGCCAACTCTTAAAACTGCAATTACAATCATTAATCCAGCAGTAATGCAGTAAACATGTTCATCTCCCGAAGGAAGAAAAAATTACAGAAGAAAGATGTCTCTGTAGTCTGTACATGTTAGCAAAATGTATACTTCAAAAAAACCTGTGATCATCAACATTCTTTGTTGCTACCGGTTAGCTTTCATGTGATGCGTTCAAGGCAGAAATGATATCAGCAAAAATCTCTTCCGGGCAAGGAATTGTGAGGCCACCCGTAGGATGCTCATATCCAAACTCTTCTTCGGCTTGACTAAGCAAGTCATGAAATGATGGGTGGCTTAAGTATGAAATTGGTGTTACAAATCGTGTCTTGTGGTACCCTACATAAACCGCAAGACATCCCTTCGGCACATCTGTTGTTGATGAAGCCAGTTGCTGAAGAAGTTTCTTGGGGCGAACAATATCTGAGAAACGGAAACCCATAGCTGAAGGAGAAGATCGAGATTAGAGAAGAGTTTTATAACCACAGAAGACTTGATTCTAAGAATATGTGAAGATTGAAGAGGAATTGTGTTTGTTTGCCAACCCAACCAAGTGTGTATTTATACTTTTAAGTTTCGGCTAGAAATTATGAGTTGACAAATTAGCTCTCTTATGCAGCGTTTGGTACATGGGCATCATAGGGACAGGACGGGACAAGGCATTCTGTCCCGCGTTTGATGCGCGTGGAATGGGACGCGAGGGAGGGACGAGCTGGGACACGCTGGGACTAAAATTGGAAAATTGTGTCCCCTCCAGCTCGAGTGGACAGGAAGGGCTTGGACGGGACAAACTTTTCCATCCCGAATGTATCCCCACTTGAATTTTATTAATCCAAAATTACCCTTAACCCTAATAACAGCAAATAAAAGGCTGAAATCCATTTCTCCCGTCCAGCGCCGCACTCTCCCTCTCTTCGTTTTTTCTTCCTGGTTCAACTTCTCCTCCCAGCTCTCTTCTTCAGTTTAATTCCCGATTTCTAATCTTCCTCCCTTCTCCCCTTGATTTTCCTCTCCAGCGATTTTCCCCCTCGATCCCTCTTTCTTTGTGGCTTGGCTCGCTTTGATTTAACGATCCATTTTGTCTTCGATTCCTCAGGATTGCAGTGCAACCAAGGCGATTGTTGTGTTCGTGACTAAACAAAGGTTCGTTTACCACTTTGTCTTTCGATTCCCCTGCTTCATTTCGCCGCTGTTGTGTTATGTGTTTTGATCTCAGTGTTGTTTGCCTTCTCTTGTTTCGTTTTCATCTCTTCTTCTCCTCCTCTATTTCGTTTTCTTCTCTTCGTCTCCTACTCTATTTCGTCTTACCAACTTCCCCAATTTGAAACCCTCACCCCCAATCGAAACCCTAACCCCCAATTAAAACCCTAATTTTGCAATTTCCCCAATTGAAACCCTAACCCCCAATTAAAACCCAATTGCAATGTCCGTTATAAGCAATCGAGTCTGCTTTCTGTTTTATTCAAATTGAAATAATTACACAATTTAGTAATTACCCTGATTCAATAATCCTAATTTGGCATCTACCCTATCTGGTCCATTTTTTTTGTTGTTGGCAGTCTACGATGGAGTTCAATCTCTCCCCAATGCTCTTCTGTGTTGTATTGGTATTGTTGCTGACATATTGAATAGCTCTCACGTCTTCTTCCCTGCTATTCTTCACTTCTATTGCGTCCTTGTGTTTCTATTGCGTCCTTGTGTTTCTGATCAAGATCACTTCTGTTATCTCTCAATGCAGTGATCTGGTTGGCGTTGCTGGGTGTTTGACAAGGTATCAATTTCTGATTTTTTGTATTGAAATTGTGGTTGATGTTGTGTTTATTTGTAACTTGTTTAGTTGTTGGTGTGTTTATTTGTTGCTTGCTTAGTTGTTGGTGTGTTTACTTGTTTCATGCTTAATTGTTGCTGTGTTTACTTGTTTCTTGCTTAGTTGGTGTGTGTAGTTGATTCTTATTCATGGTTATTGGTTGCTATAGATGGAAGAACGGAGGAAGCTTGCGCAGCAATGTTTAGCTTTTTTTGTTTTCACTTGGCTTCAACTTGGCATGCTTTTGAACTGTGCATTGTTGGTTATCTTGTACCATCGTAAGAGGGTCGAGAATCGTAGAAATGCAGCATTAGGGGAAAGGACCTTTGCAGTTTATCAGGCTAGAAGGAATGTCATTGATAATATGGTTAGAGCTTCAGATGTGAGGTGTATTTCGAGTGTTAGGATGGATATCGATTGTTTTGCCAAACTGTGTGAATTGTTGAGGGTGAAAGGTGGGCTAGAATCCAAAGGGAGTGTAACTGTAGAGGAGCAGGTTCTGTCTTTTGTTCATATACTAGCTCACCACCAAAAGAACAGAACCCTAGGGGAGAAGCTTCGTAGGTCTGGTGAAACCATTAGCAGACACTTTAACAAAGTCTTGCGTGCTGTGATAAGGCTGCACAAAGATTTACTTGTAAAACCAGAGCCAGTCCCTGATAATTACTCTGATCCGAGGTGGAAATGGTTTAAGGTAAAGAGTGATATCATGCCTTTTGTGTTATTTAATTATAAATTACAAATAATACTCACTTATATGATTTTTTAGGGATGCTTAGGGGCTTTAGATGGAACTTATATAGATGTCACGATTCTTGAGCAAGATAGACCAAGGTACAGAACCAGAAAAGGCAGAATTTCAATGAATGTTCTAGGTGTCTGTAACCGTGAAATGAATTTTGTTTTGGTGTTTACCGGTTGGGAGGGTTCTGCCTCTGATCCAAGGGTCCTACGTGATGCTGTGTCAAGGCCTAATGGGTTACAAGTGCCTGTCGGTAGGTCTCTTTTGGTTAATATATAATTTTAAAATAACAAGTATTTTCAGTATTATAATTTGATAAAAATTAACTTAATTTGAACTATTTTAGGTAATTATTATTTAGTGGATGCTGGGTATACTAATGGCCCTGGATTTTTGGCACCATATCGTGGTGTGCGATACCATCTGAAAGAATGGGCGGCAAGTGGGTCAAGGACAAGGCTGCCTAGGAATTATGAGGAGTACTTCAATTTAAAACATTCACAGGCAAGGAATGTAATTGAAAGAGCATTTGGTCTTCTTAAAAAAAGGTTGGCAATATTGAGGAGTCCCTCATTTTACCCAATTAAAACTCAGGGTCGAATTATTATGTCATGTTGCATGCTCCATAATTTCATTAGGAGTGTCATGTCAAGTGACCCTGAGGATGATGGTCCAAATGAAACTGAAGGTAATGTTAATGAAGGAGAAGAGGAGAATGAGAATCCTGAAATGATTGATTCGGTTCAAGCCACAGATGAGTGGACTGCAGAGAGGGATGAATTGGCACAAGCAATGTACCAAGAGTGGCTGAATAGTCGTGGCAATGTCTGATTTTTTTCACAATGTTGTTGGCATTGCAATTTCTTGATTGAGTTGAGACTTTGTATTACTTTTCAGACTTGTTTCCTTAAAACTCTGTATGGCTTATTTCATTTTTCATTCTTGGCATTTAGTTGGACATGGTGAGGTGATTGTTTGTATTATTTGGACTTTTTCATTGTATTATTGTTACTGACAGTTCATTTCAGATTATGATTGGTATTTATATATGTTGATTGTGAACTCTTATTTTAATATGTCTATACATGATTCTGGATCCTTCATTCCATTGTATGTTATGTTTATCTATTTGTATATGGGTCAATTAGTCATGGCGGATAGGAGATCATGGACTGTTGTGGAAGAAACGATGTTAGTTGACATCTTAGAAGAATTGGTGAATGATGGGCACCGAGTTGATGCTGGCTCATTCAAGCCAGGAACTATTAACCTCATTGTAACCCAGCTAGCTCAAAAGCTTCCAAACAGTGGCCTCACTGCAGCTCATGTGAGGAACAAGATGAAAAGGCTGAAGGAAAAATTCAATGCATGCAATGAAATGGCAAATTTCAGTGGCTTCGCTTGGAATGATGTGAAGAAATGTGTTGAATGTGACAGTAGGGAAGTCATTGAAGCGTATACCAAGGTAATAAGTCTAAATTAATTCTAGTTATCTGTCAGTAATTAATTAGACAATACTAGTGAGTTATAAATTAGTTAGACAACTCTTGCATTTTGCATTGTTTGATTGCTTAACTACTGGTCATTCTCATGTGATTGTATCCTCAAAGTATACAATAGACTAGTACTTTTCTCATGTAATTTTATTTCAATGTGCAGAGGAATCCAAACAAGGCATACAAGTGTGGAACTCCTTTCCCTCTTTTCAACAGGTTGGCTTATGTCTTTGGAGTGGACCGAGCTAATGGAGCTCTTGGTGAGTTGCCTGATGAAGCTGATCGGGCATTAACTGAATTCACTGAGGGGCAGGAAGAGGGGGGGAGCAGATTCTGCCTTCACTGGTCAGCCCTCCAATGCTGGTCAGGGCCTGAATGCTGAGCAGTCTCACACATTTCCTGCTGAAACAGTGCAAACCACAAGTGGCAGCAGGAAACGCAAGAGGAGCAGTGATAATTTGGATGGTTTGGCTGCAGCTATAGTCTCTGGAATTGAAAGCTATAGTGGATACATTGATAAGCTTGCTGATGCTATGCATGGCAAAGATCCAACCCGGGTCCTTGGAGATGAGCTGCATAGGCTTGGACTCACTCCTAACGAGTCAGTTCAGATTGCAATGAGGCTCTCTGGGAATGCAGGTTTGACAAAGTTCTTCTGGGAGATGAATGATGACCAGAAGAGGGAATTTATCAAGACCATGCTGGGGTGATTGGCAAGCAACAGAAGTCGGCCAATCCACAATTACCACAGTTCCTACATATTAACCTAATTATTAACCTCATGATGCATTAGTCTCACTGTTTTTGCTACTTTTCACATTGCAATGTGAACATTGGTGGTTGATGCATTTCTAGAACTTCATCTTACTTAGCAAGGTAGCCTCATCTTACTTAGTAGGGTTAGTGGCAGCCTAAGTTATGCTTATTGTGGTTGATTTGTGGATGTTTTTGGATATTGTCCGGCTTGGTTATGATGATTATGATGCAATGACTGTTTATGTGGCTATTATGTTATTGATTAGTGCTGTTGGTTTCTTGGTTGATTTGTGGATGTTTTGATATTAGGACGGTTAGGATGCAATGCAAGTGAATGGATATTGTTTGGCTGTAGATGTTGTTGGATGTTTTTTGGAACTAATACTTGTGACAGGTTTTGGTATTTGTAGGTTTAAGCAATGGCACGATACAGATACTATGTTGTGTTTAATGGTCGTCGTAATGGCGTGTATGATAATTGGGACGATGTGAAGTTGGTCACTGATTCATTCCCGCATGCGAATTTTAAAGGATACAAGACTTTGCAAGAGGCACAAACAGCGTATGTGTTGAGTGAAAAACGTTGGGTTCGCGACAACTTCGAAGCTTTCATGAATGAATCACCCACAAATTCAAATCCACAAGAGATCATGCCATCAACTTCAACCAATGGGGAAATCGAACCTAGGATGGTAGAGATCATGCCATCAACTTTAACCAAGGGGGGAAGCCAACATAGGATGGTGGACATGAATTCCATTGTTATGGAAAATCAAAAGTACAAGCATATAGCTATTGGCTTTGTGTTAGCATTAGTTGTGATGGCGGTTATTAAGTATTTGTAATTGTATCCTTTTTATTCTTCATGTGAAATGTAGAACATCTAACATGGTATTTCTACTCACATCTGACATTTTATATTTCGTATTTAATATTAAGACGTTCTCCATTCTATTTATTTCACTTTGATTTTTTTCAATTTCTCAAAAAAATTTGAAAATATAACAATGTTACATTAAAAATGTCTAAAAATTCAGAAAATGGTCTCCCTATTAATTTTAGCCACTAGTTTGTTGGTCTACATATTTATTGGGGGTGACATGTACTGTAAACGGTAAACAGCACATTAATATTGTATCTGGGGCAAAATAGACATTATACAGTTTAGTCCACAGTTGTCCATAGACACCAAACAGGCTATAGGACAGGACAACAGACCTGTCCATAGCATACCAAACAGCTTCTGAGGACACAGTCCAGTCCAGTCCAGTCCAGTCCAGTCCAGTCCAATCCTGTCCCGTCCCATCTTGTTCTGCAACCAAACGCAGCCTTAGAGATGTTATCGGGTGGGGTCTCATACACAATTGCTCTCGAGAGGGATCACATGGTTTGTCCAAAACCAAATTGTCAAAGAGGGATCACACCGATTGTGTGGCTGGTCAACCTGGAAAGAATGTACTTATTCGTTATATATGGCCTTTCCTATGTGGGTTTTTGTGAAAACAATGGTTCATGAGGGATCACATGATTTTGTGTTCAATCTAATAATCAGGGAAGCAATAAAACATCAGAAAATAATCATCAAGAAAGCAAAACATCAAGACCAAATTAAACTTCAGTGAGACATCATGACCCCAGGCATTTACGTTGAACAGTACTTGAAATTGAATTCACGAGAAGAGAATTAGTTCAAGAGGGATAACAAACAAACACTTCTTATCGGTGTATCTTAATCTCCTGCCGTCCTCTAAAGGTTATAATAAGTTGCACTGGATTAAGGGATAAAAAACCAGGGTGCAGTAGCAGTATATATCATTATTCATCTTGTTTAACATATATTCATGAAAAACCAGGGTGCAGTGGTAAAGCAAGCATGTTCTGTATTTTCCTTAAAACCCACGATCCAGGTTTCAGTGCATTAACTTGCCAGCTGTTAATTTTTGAAAAAGAAAAAAGTAAAGATCGAAAAAGAGTCTCCTACAGACAGGAAACAAAGCACTGAAAGATAGATCACCAAAGATAGAATTTCCTTTTGATTAGGAAATTCCAACCAAAATCTAAAAGATAGTCATCAAAGATGACTAAAGATATGGAGGAGGAAAAGAAACGTTAAATCATTCCAACTCAAGATGTTTCAGTTACATGCATCTCATATTTACAGATATAATTTGTGTATATTAAAGAGTACACGTTACACACAATTCATGTCCATAGAAAACTCTGTAAACTAGAACTCTCCAGAATATTGATCAAGACTAAGTAATGTAAGAATATTTCTTTTTATGTGGCCCATATAATATTGTGTTTTATTTAATGACGTGGTAAAATCCTATTGGTCAACTAGTAGGGTTTTCTAATAAACACTTGATGGGGTGTATAAATATAATATTATGGAATAGGTCCTTTCTCTCCAGACACTTAACGTTTTATTACACCATCTGACAAACGTTAGAAAGAAAGACAGAGGCAAGAGAGAAAAATCTATTCCTCATGAAGGCATCAAGACAAATCAAGAGGAGATTAAGAGAATTTAGAAGACAACAAAATCGATTTACCAGGTATGTCTTCAACCTCATGTTATTAGTGGGAGATAATTAGTTCTAAGATCTAATGAATATTATGTTATTGACTCAATTGGGAATTAAATTATCGTCTCTTGATTCCTGATTATTAGGATTGTTCATGTTAATTATCTAACATGTGGTAGCGGAGCATGGTTTAAGAACAATTATCTTCCCTAATTATGTGTCGTGATAGTTATGTGTTTTAAGCATATAATCTCAATCGACTATAAGCATATAATCTCAATCGACTATATACCCATAAATCCTTCCTTGAATGCTAAAGTAATTTATATTGGTTTTTGTTTTGATTGAGTATTCATGGAAAACCATAAATCGCATGTGTGGCTGGCGGCGATTTAAAATCATGTATGTATGTTATATGACTTCAAATCATGTATGTATATTATGGCTTCCAGTAAGCCTAATATAAATTAATGTTTTCGATGGGATATTACGTTTCCATCCAATCAATTGAATGTTAATGTTATTGTTAAACTTTCGAAAGTACAATACGAACTATGTATTGTTGGTCAAACTTGATTACTTGGATGTATGAGATTATGGATTTGTTACTTTTGATTTTATCGACAAATTGCCTCATAATTAAATATATTTATGATTGATAATTGTGTATATTGTGGGGTTAGTTGTTTTCTGTGATTCATGTTTACCCATAAACGATTTACGACAGTGGTGGTTTTTTGGAAATTTTTGTTCCTTTTCCACTTCAGTCCAGATCTTATAAATTTTATCGTCAATACAGATTATAGTTTAATCCTTATTGTTTGTTCTTTATGCAATTGAGTCTAAAAATATTTTAATTATACATTGGACTTGTTAACGGTCTCTTTTATATAAACATCTTTATAAGAGTTTGATATCTATTTATGTATAATTTGTTAGTCACCAAAGTGGCCAAATTAGAATATTTTTTAGATATCAATTTTTAAGAAAAGAGACACTTAAGTAAATATTTGATATCTATTTTATGTACAATTTGTTAGTCACCAAAGTGACCGAATTGGAATGCTTTATGGATATCAAAATTAAGAAAACTAATGATTTACTCATGAGAATGTGATGCAATTAATGTGATGGCGTGATGGTGATAATTTATTTTATCATGAGAAAATCAAGTTTATTTTCATAAAATATTTAAGGATCAACCCAAAGGTTGATTAATCATTTTATGACTATAAACATAAAAGGTGGTGATTAATTTATTTATTAGTCATGTTTTGTATATCCAAAGATAGCATACATGTCTAATTAATTATATTAGCTTACTAATTATGTTAAATCTACTCAAGCATCAATTATGGTTTTGGTTGTATTGGTATGTTTTCCAAAGGAAAATATTAATATATACATAATGTATGTAGATTGAAATAATGAATTGTCTATCTATGTGAGATTTACGATATTAAGTTACTCTTCATTCGCAAGCTTAAATTGTTATTAAGTTATACGGACTTGACGATTTATGAGACAAGTCTAGTTTCATTTAAGTTCTTGGAATCTAGACTTATTACCTTTAATCGGTAAGCCCACTGCTCTTATTGATTAAAGCAGTACTAACGAAAGCATTTAAAAAAAAAAATTTCTATAAAGCAAGGGAAAGATGAACATGCTAAGCTTTATGTTTATGCGAATGATTATGAAGAGTAATATTAAGTCATATCTCCAAAATGTCTATTTTAGCAGCAAGATTATATAGTATGAGAATAATTGTGAATGGTTATTTTCTTGTACAATTTATTGATCTTTTCTTGCCTATTGAGTGTAGTCCATTCTATTTTTTATAAAGCAAAAGAGAAATAGAGTGTGACATAATTGAAAGCATACTTACTTAGAAAGAGGCGAGACTTAAGAACAAGAAAATCATACAATGATCTCATATGTTGCTCAAGAGCTAATGAAAAACTAGGAAAGAAAGGTGAAAAGAGCTATAAAGGATCATTGAAAATCAATTGATCATTTGCTTAAATCCACAATAACAAATAACGATAAGTGTCATTAAGAAAGATAGACACTATTGTGTAGATTGTCTTAATTACAAGACAAGGTTCAAAACGGAAAAGATAAGCTCAATGCTTGAATATATTTTGAATCAATTTAATTAAAGCTCGTTATATTTCCTAGTGGATTATGTGGATGTAATATCTACATTTGAGCTTGATGCAAAATTTATGTTTATGTAGGATGCCAATATAATGCTCTAATAGAGGCCATCAAAACTTTTTGCATGCTTTTACAGTGAACACCATCAAGTATTTTTAAGTATCGATTAAATACTCATTACTTTCAAATCTTGATTTATTTTTCAAAATTTGATTTTGTATGTTTACAAAATTAAGAATGGGTGTTCAGCATGTAGAAAATTTTATTTTAATATTTTTGGTACTTTAGGATGGCCTTCATAAAGTGGATATTGGTTCCTTTCATATAGATTTTTTATTAAATTTGCATCATAATGATTGTTCAAAATATAGATTAGGTGATGGAAATTTTACTCACTTGTGGCATAAAGATTTAGACATATGTCTAAGGAAAGAATACAAAGATTAATAAATAATGAAATCCTATTAGCTGGATTTTATTAATCTTGGCAATTGTGTGGTTTGTATTAAGAAAACAAGCAAGGCACACTTAAGAAAATTAGCCACAAACACCTAGCTCTTGAGGTTATATGAAGACATGTGATCTTTTGATGTATCAATTTCTATTAATAATCTTTATCATCTTTACCAATGTCTTTTCACATTATATTTTAGCGTGTCTATTGTATGTAAAATCTCAATTGATAAATGACTTAAATGTATTTATCAATAAAGTTGAGAAGCAAACAAACAAAATAGTAAAAACATTAGGTCTGATAGAGATGATAAGTATGATGAGAAGCATAACAAGTTTGGACAAATTGTTGGTCCATTTGTTAGTTTTTTGAAAAGCATGACATGATGGTACATTGCAACTGAATTTAGTTGCTGAGAGATGAAATGTACCATTATGGAAATTATTATGAGCATAATGAGTAATTTATTATAACCCTCATTATCATGGATGTATACCTTGAAACTCACCATTTGGTTATTAGATAGGTTTCTATTATGATGATTCCAAGACTCATTTTGAGCTTTGGATAAATAAAGAAATCTAGTCTGAAGCACCTGTAAGTATGAGGTTGTTTGGTGAAGTGAGGATTTATGATCCATGTGTAAATATACTGGACTTATGAACATCCAATATATTTATTGGTTATCCAGAGGGTGATATATTTTACTGTTCTAACCATTTTGTTAGAATGAATGAAACTGAGATTGCAAGTTTCATTAAGAATGGTGACATTAGTGGGAGTGGAAAATTTTTAAAGGTAAAAGTTTATAAAGCCTTGTTACATATCTATGTACAAGTGACTTTTAGTAGAGTTGTTGTTTCTGTAATTGTCAATTAATCTGACAATTTATTTAGAATAACAAAATTTTCCTACTCATAATGATATAATCGTCATCAATGAATCTGTAATAATTGAATCTCAGTAAATAAATTAAAAAAGATCATATTAAGATGATCTCATAAATCAAGAATATTTATGATTTCATATGATTTTATGATTTATTTACAACAGTCTGAATTTGACTTAAGATAAATGAAGGTTCAGTTTCATTTTAAGTCATAATGATTTTGAAATATGGTTGAATATCATGAAAGAAGAGTTGAAACAAATGGATTACAAATAAGTTTGGGATTTAGTAGAGTTGCCAAAATTATGTGAAAGATTTGTGTATAACGGGTCTTTAAGACCAAACACGACTCTATTGGCAATATCGAAAAATATAAGGCCAAATCAATTGTCTAGTATTATACTCAGTAAGATGGCATTACCTGCAAAGAGGCCTTTTTTTTTGTTTCCAAAAGGACTCTTAAGAATCATTATAGCAATAGTGGCTCATTATGATGTGGGGTCAAACTAAATGAATGTCAAAATGCTTTTCTGAATGACATTTAAAGGAAGAGATTTATATGAACCGACTTTGGGCTTCTCAAATGAAAAAAAAAGATTACATGGCATGTATGTTGATATACATATTTAAGAAAGCTCCATAGTAATGGCATCCTTGTTTAATGATTTCATTACCTTCTTTAGATTCTAATGAAACACTGTTAATCAGTTTATATATCTAAAGATCAGCGGGAGCAAATTAATTTTGTTTATGTATATTAATAGTTTCTTGCTAGCTAATTATGATCTTGGTTTACTTATGAATTATAACCAAGAATTTCTTATCTATGAACTTTTGAATATATGATATACTTGAGACATTTTATGTGATTGGAATTAAATATTCCATAATTGAATAAAATAATATTTTGGTTTGTCTCAAAATGTATATATCAATAAGGCTCTACAAAAGTTCAAGATATATAGATTAAATTTCATCGAGTGATGTTTCAATTCAGGAGGGAGATTTTAGTCTCAATTAATGTATAAGAAATGAATTGAAACCTCACTAGATGGAGAATGTTTCTTGTACATTTACTTTGAGATGTCTAAAGTTTGCACAAATTAGGAAGATTTAATACTCACATATAAGATGTCTGATTACATTAAAGTGATTAGATACTTAAATCCAAGCCTCACTGATTGTTGGACTATGTTGAAGTTCATGAATTGTTATTTGCTCATTTTAGATAAAAGAGCAATATGTTGGATGAATGTGACATAAATTGTCATTGTTATATCCACTTTTGGGGCTAGATTTATATAGCTTTTATAAAGCTATATTTATGGATTATGGCTGCATAATTTTATTTCAGGGCTTGGAATTGTCGACTGTATTGCCAAGTCGTTGAAAACTTACTGTAATAATGTTGCAGCAATCTTCTTCTCTGAAAGCTGATGTGTACTGTAAAGGTGGAAAACACATTAAGTTAAAGTACATTATCGTTAAGGAAGAAGTTCAGAAACAAAAGTGTCAATTGAACATACAAGTAGTGATATGAGTATGGATCCAATAATGAGAGGGTTGTCACCTATGACATTTAGGTTGTATGTCAGTAAGATGGGTGCTTATTGAAATCCTATTCATGATTGATTATAGCAATGTTATTGACACTTTGAGCTCTTGATGGATTGTTTCTGATTTATCTAATTCTGTCTAATCATGTTTGTATGCATACATGATAGTATATAAGGGTGCAGACAGAATTGGTCTTCATTGAAGACATAAAGTGGACCATGACGTTTAATACCATTTTAAGTGAAGTAAGTATGGAACTAGTATGTGATACATGGAAGGAACCGTGTTTCAAATAATTAACACGGAACCGTTATGAACCTTGCTGGTTTTTGCTTATTTATGTGATGTTGATCAGTTAGATTATTTTGCACATTACGATCATGAAACGTATAATATCATATGAGCCAAGTGGGAGAATGTAAGAATATTTCCTTTTATGTGGCCCATATAATATTGTGTTTTATTTAATGACGTGGCAAAATCCTATTGGTCAACTATTAGGATTTTCTAATAAACACTTGATGGGATGTATAAATACAATATTATGGAATAGGTCCTTTCTCTCCAGTCGCTTAACGTTTTGTTACACCATCTGACAAACGTTAGAAAGAAAGACAGAGGCAAGAGAGAGAAATCTATTCCTCATGAAGGCATCAAGACAAATCAAGAGGAGATTGAGAGAATTTAGAAGACAACATAATCGATTTACCAGGTATGTATTCAACCTCATGTTATTAGTGGGAGATAATTAGTTCTAAGATCTAATGAATATTATGTTATTGATTCAATTGGGAATTAAATTATCGTCTCTTGATTCCTGATTATTATGATTGTTCATGTTAATTATCTAACAAGTAAAACTTAACTTCTAAAACATTCCAGATTCTTCTTCGTTGCAATAGGATCAAGACTAAGTAAAACTTAACTTCTAAAACATTCCCCTTGATCCTATTGTTTAGACTTCCACCACTCAGCTAAGGATTCTGTTGTGCATCAAACATCTTCTTCAACCAAAGCTCTTCAAAGTTTCCAACTCCAAAAGCTTCCGCAATACGATACCATGAAAGAGAGAACTCTAACCAATAAACTCTGCAAATATTCTCATTCTCCCAAATTCTCTCAACCAAAACTCAAAGTTCTGCAACCGTAATTCTCTTGTAATTTTTCTTCTTCACACCTTCATTTCGTTTTAAATCCCTACACTATTTTCTCCCAAATTCCTAACAGCCAAAGCTCCAAAATTTATTCATTCCTCCAAATCCTGCAATTCCTGAAGACAAACTTCAGTAGCATCACGCAAGAAGATTCCACAAAAAAGAGGACTTTCACAAACAAAACTCCCAAATATATCTCATCAACCAACAACAAAAGAACACCACAAGGTTGTTTGAAAGCCAAAGCACGGAAAGATAAACCCAAAGACTTTGGAAAATTTTTACTCACAAAAGCTTCCAAAAGATACCAAAAGCTCAAAGCTCAAAGGTTACAGGCCCTGTGTGGGCCCATAACCCACAGGTCCCAGGATCGGAACCTGGCTCCGCTACCAAAGAAGAGTCTCTTGATAGACAGGAAACAAAGCACCGAAAGATAGATCACCAAAGATAGAGTTTCCTTTTGATTAGGAAACTCCAACCAAAAGCTAAAAGATAGTCATCAAAGATGACTCTAAAGATATGGAGGAGGAAAGGAAACTGAAACGTTAATCCATTCCAACTCAAGATGTTTCAGTTACATGCATCTCATATTTATAGACATAATTTGTGCATATTAATGAGTATACGTTACACATAATTCATGTCCATAGAAAATGATAGCCTCCTGCAAGTATACAGGGTGTTGTAGTACCAAGGTCGTCTCACAGGGATCTTTGCTAAGTACTATTAACAATGTGATACGCGATTATCTAGAAAATAAATCCTCGAAGAGGATTCGATTGAGTGGTGCAAATAAATAAACAAATAAACAGCAAAAAGTGGTAATAAACGAGATCACAATAGATAAAAACACCTAGGACTTCGGGGAATCCCTTGCCAATATTTCCATGCAATTTAAGTACAACACAACCAAGCCGTGTTCTGTCACTACGTGACCTGCCTGTGTGGATCTAATATTAAATCTTAAAATTACTCTTCTTTGAAAGAACCGGTAAACTCAATTAGATCAATAACCTACTTCCGTAAGCCGTAAAACCCCTTCCTAACTTATCTCCACTATCCATTCTGCCAGTGTTGAAATAAATTAAGAGCTTTAAGTTCTTACCTTTAAGTCTCCAATAGAAAGCACGCCCCTCCCGAGGTCGGTTCCTAAGCCCGGTCTAAGGTTTTCTATAGAAAACTGACACTGTCACTTAACAATCTCCTATTATGGATTTAAGTTAATTGTTGATCAGGCAACTAACTTAATTTTTTTTTTTTTGAACAAGGCAACTAACTTAATTAAGTATCAAAGACCGGATCAAAGAAGTATAATTAAAAGAAATAATATTTAATTTAGTTTGCATGGAAATAATGACAAGATCATCCCCTAAATCCTAGATAGCAAATTTAGCTAGACATAATTGCAAAGAAAATAACAAAAATAAAAGAATACATCATAAAGGACCAAGGATGAAGAAATAAATTACAAGTGATGAAGCAAGCCTTGAACCAATGATGAACCTTCCACGTTGAAACTCTCCACCAGCTAGTACTAAAAATGCAAAGTGTTTGTACAAAGGAAAACAAAATAATAAACTTAAGACTAAGAGTGCAGGAGCATATGACGAATTAAAGCTTCGTTCCCTGGCTTTGTCCTCTTGTGTGCCTTTTATAGTAGTGGAGGGGACAACTCGTGGCAAGGATGCATGCCAAGCCAAAACAATTGCTAGGCTAAGCATGCATCAAGGAACAAACTTGGATCTTGGGCAAATATTCCTTCCCTTAGCTTTATGGAGAAGAGGCCACGTTGCTATGTTTAAAATTTCAAGCAATATTTACTGTTGGAAAGGTGGCGATTTCGTCAGATTTGGCCCAAAGATTTGGCATTTTCCAAATTTAAAATACCAAGCCAAAGATGCAGGAGATTTTGAAAGTATCCAAACGGCTTGTTGACTTGGCCAATAATCAAATGCATCCTTCCATCTTCACCATCTCCAACTAAGTCCATACCAAAGAGCTTGACTCCAAATAGATGAGAAATTTATTAAAACTAAATAAAATAAATGCAAGAATAAAATAAAATAAAACCAAAAGGAAAATAAAAAATATGAAATAAACCCCAAATGATGTGTAAAATATTCACACATCAGAAAACTCTATAAACTAGAACTCTTCAGAATATCCATCAAGACTAAGTAAAACTTAACTTCTAAAACGTTCCAGATTCTTCTTCGTTGCAATAGGATCAATTCTAATACCAGCGTAGCCCTGTCGAGATCACATGAAGACTGTCCTACATTACTTCCTACCATCACCTCTTGTAGTAATTAACAAAGCACAAAGGGCGAACAGGCCTCAAGGAATCACTAGGTAGATGGGGCAATAAACCGAAAAGTAATTTCCAGGGGATCTCCACCTACAAGGTTGAAAGAATCTGAATTTGTTTTTGGGAAAATTTTATATTTTAATAACTAATAGATGCATCAGAGCAAATAGAAAGCTGCAGATTTATTTTGGGTGAAAAAATCTGTACATAACACTACTCTTCTTAGCTCTACTATACAGAACTGTTGTGATGCCCTATTTGAGCAGAGAGAAGACATCAATAAAAATATCTTCTCGGCAGGGATTGTGAGACCGCCAACTCGATGATCATATCCAGCTTGGTTTAGCAATTCTTGAAACAAAGGCTGGTTCAAGTACGATATTGGAATTATAAATCGATTCTTTTGGTCTTCTCCAACGTAAACTGCAAGGTAGCCCTTTGGCACATCTTTGGCTACTGCTTGGTCTGCGGTTGATGGAGAATTGTCCGGCACTTTTTAGTGCGAACAACAGCAGGCAAGCGAAAACCCATAAGTTGGTGTGAATAAGGCACCAAATTTCTCAAACCAACTTGATGCCGAAGACAACTGCTTAATTAGAACGTGAAGCTAAGTGGTGGTGTAGTGTGATACCCATGTGACGTGAATATGCATATGTAGGATTAATTAAGGATATGATAGAAATTGCCAGATGCTGGTAAAGACGCAGATGGATGGGGCCTTCAAGGCATTATACCTCATGGCTCATGAAGGATCATGTGGTTATGTCTTTCAACCTCATCATCAAGAATTCAACACAGAATGGCCATTTCTTATTTATGTGAAACATCCTGCCTCCGTTTGCATTTTTGCTGTGCAGTTGGATCTAGGCATATATCTAGCCTATCCTGAGGAGTAGCAGAGCATATCTCATGAATACCTTCTTCAAAAGACTTAAAAATAATTGGTAACTAAGAATTTTTAGGATTGGGTCTATCATTATTCACGTGTTGTGGTCATTATCAGGACCCCCTCTGTTTCCGTGGCACCTCAAAATACTTTGTTGATATTGTACTTTGTTGGTAATTTATTGCCTGGGACTCACCAGCAAACAAGTTTGTTGCACTTTGTTGATACTGTACTGATTCGAGCCTAGATATCTATCCACTCTGCATCAATATCTCGTGAAACTTCATTGCATCTTTTGCTTCAATGCAGGAACACATGGAAAGTCTGGCCTCCACTCTCCAGCATTAAAAATGTTGGCATTGGAGGAGTTCTTAGAGATTCAAACAGCTTGTTTTATCTGCATCTTCTCCTGTCCTGCTGGCTTGGCGAATGCAGCAATAGCAGATCAAACTTTTGGTGGAACTCTCACAATACAGATTTGATGTTTCTTCCACCAAAGTTCATTTTTGAGCAAAGACTCAACTGTCTTGGTTACGCATGCAGGAAAAGGGCCTTGCCATCTTGACATTGATTCTCTCCACAAACTCATTAGTCATGCACTCTTACAGCCCGTTTCGTATGCGGGAATTGAATTCAATTCTTGGAATTGAAATCAATTCATTGGCTTGGTAAAATTCTACTTAATTTAAAATGTGAATTGAATTCTATTTTTTAATTTTTCGATCAATATTTTGTTAATATTTCAAATCCAAGTGAAACTGGTCGGATTTGGAATTCCAAATGAATTCCAATTTTAAAGAATCAAAGAGAATGTTAATTTGAGAAATTCAATTGATGATTTGATTTATACTAAATATTAGAATTGAATTCAATTCTTCATCATTAAAATTATAGGAATTAATTTCATAATGGATTTAAATTTTAAATTTTTAATGAATTGGATTCAATTCCAATTCAGATTTGATATCAAATCGACTGTTACTTATTAATAAAAACGGACGATTTACCATGAAAGCACCATAATAATAGAAAATTAATGCAAAATAATTATTTTCTTACATAAAAAAAGGACCAATTTAGGCATTATAAAAAAAATCTTAATTATTAATTAGCTATCAAAATTTACAATATTAATTTTTTTAATCGAGAAAAACCTTAAAAGTAAGCAGAGAGGGAATCGTTCAAAATCTTCATTAAAAAAATAATAAAAAGGGATCGTTCAAAATAAGCAACAATCAAACCCCTCTCGATATATCTAGACAATCTAGGTGTTCTACTTTTACCATAATTGTTACACTTGCGGATTCTAATACGTATAAACTTATGATTTACTACTCTAACTTGGACCACAAAAACATTGACACACCTCAATTTAAAACGTGCTAATAACTATATAGACTCCTAAATCCAATATGATTAAACTTTCTCCGTATTTCCCCTCTCTATATATTGTTGTGTTGTATATATATAGTTGGCAAACAGTCGTTCACCGAGAGCAGCTGACAGATATATTGGTGAGTAGAATTAGGGGTAGGAAAGAGGAGAGGAGAGATATGGATCCGTTTATGGTAGCATTTCTTGTGGTGATTTCTGTTTTTTATTTCGCGTTTATTGTGGCTGTCATAGTAGCATCTTGCTGGGAGTGTTTGAACCCTGCTGCTGCTGCTGCCAAGGAAGGCTATTCTGTTGCTGGTTCCGGCGGCGCCGATCATGGCACTACAAGTTCAGCCGCGTTTGCTGCGTTTTTGCTCGCAGGTGCCGGTGATGATGGTGGTGGATGCCACCATGTGGGATGCCACGGCGCGGGAGATGTTGGTGGTGGCGGTGACTGCTGTGGTGGCGGCGGTGGCGGTGGCTGCTGTGGTGGTGGTGGTGGTGGTGGTGGGTGCGGCGGTGGCGGCGGGTGCTGTGGCTCCTGAGCTTTAACAACCAATTAGTCAATTTAGCCCTTTTAGGTTTTAGTTTGGTCAATCCAGCATCTAAGTTTGGGGAGGCGATATTCGCACTCCAATAATTGTTATCCACACTCCATTTTTAAATAAAATGTTTAAAATGTCCAGCTTCTCTTTTCATATTTACTTAATTGTGGGATTGTAACCGTACGTTAATGAAATTAAGTGTTTTCTTCCATAAAGAGTCTATTAAAAGTGTTTTATGACAGGTGGACAACGCAATGATGAAACCTTGTCTGACATTGTTTTCCTTCATTAATAGGAAAACCTAAATTATTGTTATGATAATTATTCACAATATCTTTTTCATCATCTAACATTAATTGTTTTTCATTCTATATTTTCTTATTTCTAAGTATTCTTATTAGGAGGAAAGAACTATAGTTGAATTTAACAAATTATTTTTTCGTCACATCTAATTTATCCTTATTTTACCATTTATTTTTACGCACTTATTCCAATGAATTATAAAACTTATATATATATATATATATATATATATATATATTCGAGAAATTTGTATAAGATAAACTTGGAAAGTCAAGACTCTCTAATTTGTTATGATTAGATTTATCTATAAAATATCCGTATCAAATTTGAATAATATATTTTTATACTTATCTATTAAATTATAAATTAAAAATAAGTGATCTAAATCAAACATTTAGCAAAATAACAAAGAAGAAAAACCTGTGATTGAACTATATCCACCAACAGAGAATATGTCCTGCCCTTATAATATTTGAAACAAAAAATATTGTTAAAAATAATTATTTTAACCATCCTATTAATTAACACAAACAAGTTCAATAACTTTTATACACTAAAAAAAACTTCAACCTTATTTTTCCCACCAGTATTAAAACACTACACACTTCAGTGTCTCACGATATGAACGAGAAAAGATATAAAAGAGAGGCTGAACATTTTGGTCATTAATTTTAAAAATGGAGTGTGAATAACAATGGTTGGAGTGCAAATATTGGCTCCCCTAAGTTTGTCCCTTATTTAGTTATTTTTGGTCAGCTTATACCAATTTAGTCAAAATTGTAAATCGAGACGTTTGACACTTTGCCTGCTTGACTGCACTTTAGCAAAAATTGAGACGTTTGACTAATTGCACGTTGGTATTTTTTGACACGTAACTACGCTTAACCAGTCATTGCTTGCCACATATATATTTGCTTTGATCCAAAAATAAAAAGATGGGCTCGGGGCGGAGTTGGGGGGCCAAGAAGGGCCAACAAGGGCCATGGCCCCCTAACGTTTGTATAACTATAGATTCTGAAGCATCTGTACATGTAAACATGATTGGTTTGGTGGTAAAATGCTGTTATGGCCCCCCATGAGGTCACAGGTTCGATACCTTACATGGCGTTACAGTTCAGCAAAAGTACTTGGTTGGCCCTCCCTAACCAATTGGGCTGGCCAGTTCAGCAAGAATTTCTCTATATACGACAGTGAGCACCAATACCATAGAATTGGTGCATGCGCCCTGCTCCTGAAACTAAAGTCTCATGAAACTTCAATGCTTCTTTTGCTTTCAATGCAAGAATACATGGAAAGTCTGGTCTCTAGCATTAAAATGCTGGTATTGAAGTTCTTAGAGATTCAAACGGCTTGATTCTGCTTTTTTTTTTCTCCGTTTTGGCGAATGCAGCAACAACAGAACTTCTGGCATTACTCAAAGCATTGGTGGAATTGAATAATGTATTAAAGATTTGTTTCATTCATGTGTTATATTTATTTTGGCTTTTTTCCATCCCTCTACTTCCTGTAGTTGGCCTGTTTTGGTCTCTCGCCTGAATCCGGTGGAAAATGCTGACATGGCAAGGTTTCTGACGCCACATATAGCATATGTGGAAGTCACATGTCAGGTCGAACCAACAAATTGAAGCGGCTTGACCCGGCCGGTTCTCCCGAGTCCCACCCAAAAGACCCATTTTGCAAATCCGATGGGGACCCGGAGTTTGTTCATTCTTTTTTCGTTTCTTTTTTTCCTAAAATTAATTTCTTTAAAACCTTCCATTGAATTAAAAATTCGTTCATAAACAAAATAATAATTTATACTAATTAAATAATAATTTATAATAATTTAATTTTAATAAAAATTTTCACTGAAATAAAAATTCTTTGGTGAAATAAAAATTCTTTCATAAACAACATAATAACTTATAATTTATGATTTAACTAATATAAGCTATTATTTTTAAAAAAATTAATTCAGTAAAAGATTTTAAAGGAATTAATTTGAGAACAAAATGGACAAACTTCGGGCCTTCATCGGATTTGTAGCATGGATCTTTTGGGTGGAGAACCGGTCGGGTCGAGCCGGTTCGATTTGTTGGTTCGACTTAACGTGTGGCTTCCACATATGCTAACGTGGCGCCAGAGACCTTGCCAAATCGGCACCACGTCAGCATTTTCCACCGGATTTCGGCATGAGGTGTAACAGCCCGGGTAAAAATTTGGTATTTTTACCGGGACTGTCAAAGTCATTATACAGTGATTTACCGAAATAATTAATCTTGGGTAATTAACTCAAGGTAAATCGAGTGTCGTTTTTCGTAACCGAGGTTTTTCCCGAGCTCGGGATTTTTTCGTGGATTTTTCGGACCTAAGTTGGTATTTTTCGGGTCCCGGAATCCTTAGAAAAATCACACCGGAAAATAACTAAGGGGGTATCAGTTATTTTCTGGTCCGGATCGGACCCGCCTGCATTATTGATGGCGGCTAAGTTTGTGTATAAAAGCGGGAGAAGAGCAGGGAAGAGGAAGAAAGGAAGAGGAGGGAAAGGAAAAAAAAGAGAAAAGAAGAGAGAAAAAAAAGAAAAAGAAAAAGGAAAGGAAAAAAAAGAGAAGAAAAGAAAAAAAAAAGAAAAGGAAAGAAAAAAAAGAGAAAAAAAACAGAGAGGAAAAAAAAAGAAGAAAAAAAATAGAAACAGGAAAAAAAATAGAAAGTGATGAAAATAATGCAACGCAGGATGGATCCGGGCCTGGCAGAGGGTGCACCACAGCTTGCCTTGAACGTACCTGAGCAGAGGGTGCACCTCAGAAAAATCACACCGGAAAATAACTAAGGGGCTATCAGTTATTTTCTGGTCCGGATCGGACCCGCCTGCATTATTGATGGCGGCTAAGTTTGTGTATAAAAGCGGGAGAAGAGCAGGGAACAGGAAGAAAGGAAGAGGAGGGGAAGGAAAAAAAAAGAGAAAAGAAGAGAGAAAAAAAAAGAAAAAGAAAAAGGAAAGGAAAAAAAAGAGAAGAAAAGAAAAAAAAAGAAAAGGAAAGAAAAAAAAGAGAAAAAAAAAACAGAGAGGAAAAAAAAAGAAGAAAAAAAATAGAAACAGGAAAAAAAATAGAAAGTAATGAAAATAATGCAACGCAGGATGGATCCGGGCCTGGCAGAGGGTGCACCACAGCTTGCCTTGAACGTACCTAAGCTACGCACAACCAAACTACGCGACCAGGTCACGCAGGCGAGGGGTGAGTCCGAAGTGCTCACCGGATAAAATCCATAAGCAAATATACATATACTAGCACCGATAATAATCAAGTCACATCAACAGCAAATAATTAAGGTTCTCACGAATCCCAAATAACACACTCTGTGATTCTAGACACGCTATACCAATTTTATTATCAGAGCCCCTATCACTAGTTAAATGGTGGCCGTCGCCTAGTAGTCAAGCTAGCTAGCCCGTGGACCCTGCCTTGGTACCTGAAACACCCCAGCCCGTATTTATCGTACATAGTAAACACGTGCTGGAACTGTAATGACCCAACCAAACAAAGCTCAGCATACAGTGTAAATAACAGAAAACTGGCTCAACAGCCCAAAATATAATCATCAGAAATCTGGCCCTTCAGCCCAACATCAAAACATATCACCCGAACCCGGGATCATCAATAATAACTCAACCGGCCCAATGGCCCAACAATAGCAATAAACAGCACAGCGGAAGACTTAATAACTCACAAAGACACTGTATGCGACACTGATGCAAACTAATGGATCCGAGTCCTGTCCAAGGGATAACGCCGCAGCTTGTCTAGAATGCAACATACCTGAACCACAAATAACTCATCCTACAGGATGAAAGCCCGCAGGTGAGGGGTGAGTCCGAAGTGCTCACAATCATGGATAGACAATCAATATGCAACACTAAAATTACTCAAGGACGAAAACACAGGCATAACAGCCAAAATAAAACAATCCAAAAGACTCGACCCAAAACTGGTCCAAGACAAAAAAGACTTAAACAAAAATCCAATTTCCAATTTTATCTTTCTGGGCCCCGTCACGGATAAGCTAGGGGTCAGACCTGGTTATCAACATATTTCGGGTGCCAGACCAAACTAAGAGAGCCCAGGGATCGACATCCCAAAAATAGAACCCAGGGATAGACATCCCAAATATAATCATGGGATGTACATCCCAAGCATAGACATGCTTATCACAAGTAACCCAGGTCATGGCCACCACAAAACAGTCTTAAACCATCGAGTCGTACCACTACTTACCACGTGACAATTATATTATCATCATCCAAAACCAAATCTCAGGGATCAACATCCCTAACCAAAATACCGGGATAGACATCCCAGTCGACATCCTTATCACAATTTATTATTTATTCCATTACTCTTTTTACCGAAAAGACACAGAAATAAACATCCAAAACTCAAAGTACGGGGATAAACATCCCAAATATAATCACGACACTGGATAAACATCCCGAATCATACCACAGCAAATGCATCAATCAACAGTGCAACAATCATCAAACACGACAACCGAGTAATATAGGCACATATTGAAGGAAATCCATCCTCACCTTAGCCGATTACTCAACTCAGAAGGTAATGACCGGTCCAAAGCTGGCACCTCGGGAAACTGCCCGATATCAAAACCTACACAATAAAACAACATGCTCACATAAATGCACATAATTGGTATGCTATGATGCCTTAAATTGTAAATTGAACATCATTCCCCTCGGTTATATTCCATAAGATTATCTTTAATCATTTTTAGAACCTTTTCCGAAAATAATATATCGTACGTATATCCGAATATTACTTCGGTATTTAATACTTTAATTCTTTCCAAAATATTTTTATGAAGTTATTTATCATTTTCCAAAAATTATAATCATTATAAAATACTTTTTTTTGGAAAGATATGTATTTACATTTATATTTTCAAAATTATTTATATAAAATAATTATACTTCTCCAAAAATATAACTACTATAACATAATTCCCTGAAAATATAGCGTATGCTTATACTCCCAAAATATTTATAGTATATATTTCATTTCCTAAAGTAGTCATTATTTAGTAATTTTGCAAAGGATATAATTCTTATTTTAACTACCTTAGTTTTTGAAAATAATATAACATCATAATTACTTTACTTATTTTCACAAAATAAACCATATACTATATATTTATTTTCCCCCAAAAATATATAATTTATATATATATATGTATTCAGATTATATTTATTATTTGCTATTATTATTATTATTATTATTTTATATAACTAGCCAGCCCATCAAAATCTGAGCCAACCCAGAACCAACCCAAGAGCCCAGACGCACAACAGCCCAACTGGCCAGGCCTATGTCATCAGTCCGACCCAGCATCTCAAGCCCAATCCAAGCCATGACCCGAATTGTGGAAACGGGTCAAGCTCGACCCATCCGGGGAACGGGTCTGCTCACCTATGCATCGGACGACGGGGCGGCGTGGCTGTTGCAGGCGGCAGAAGGCGCGAGCAGGGCGAGGCGAGGCGGCAGTCGTGTGGCGCGGTTGGTGGCGTGCGAGGAGAACGGCGTCGGCTGCGACTCGATGGTGTTGCAGATCGAGACGGTTAGGCTGCTGTCGGTGGTGGTCCAGCCTTGGTCGTCAACTGCCGCGGGGTGGAGGGGAAACGTCAGTGCTGTAGCGTCGCGGGGGAGGAGAAACTGATGGCGAAAGAGGCGGCGACATTGCGTCCAGTGACTGCTTGGTGCGGTGGTCGGCAGCGCGATGGGGAGGAGAAGAAAAAAGGAGGAGGGAGGCGTCGTCGGCGTCATACTGTCGGCGGCGGTAGGACAGCAGCGAGGGTGACTGGTGGTGGCGAGGTGCTCTCCGGTGGTGGATGGTGACGCGCGCGGAAGAAGAAGAAGATGGATGTGGTGGTGCTGCGGGTTCACGGTGGCAGCGGGGAAGGGGAAGAGAAAGGTGGCAGTGTGGGTTGTTTTTTTTTTCTTTCCCGGTTGGTTTAGTGTTGTAGGAGAAGAAAAGAGGAAGGAGAAGGAAACTGGGTTACAGGTTGGATTTTGCTGGTTTACAGGAAGAAGAAGAGTTGATGCACTGGGAGCAGAAGATCACAGGTATCACAGGAGGCAAGCACGGGCGACACAGGAACAAGACGGCGCAGACTCAATCATACAGGAAAGTCGTGTACCGTCCAGACCAGAAAATAACTGATACACCTCTTTAGTTATTTTCCAGTGTGATTTTTCTGAGGATTCCGGGACCCGAAAAATACCAACTTAAGTCCAAAAAATCCACAGAAAAATCCCGAGCGCGGGAAAAATCTCGGTTACGAATAACGATGCTCGATTTACCTTGAATTAATTACCCAAGATTAATTCATTCGGTAAATCACTGTAAAAAGACTTTTACAGTCCCGGTAAAAAATCCAAATTTTTACCCGGGCTGTTACACTGCCTCCACGTATAACTGGCACAGACAGGGAGCAGACCGCAAGCACACTCTCCCCCAGCGCCTAAAATAAAAATTGGTACAGACAGGGAGCAGACCCCAAGCACACTCTCCCCCAGCACCATAAAAATAAGACTACCATCTGGTTGTTCCAACATTTAACTGTGATTTACTAGATGTCTAAGTGTATCCAATTTTATTATTTCTTTACCCTCATCTAGTTACTTAATTTCTGTTATCCTCCATTATCTCATTATCCCGAGCAGGCTCACAGCCTCTTCGCTCGTCTGGATAATACAAGCTTATTTCAACTGTTTTTTTCCATACTAGTACCCCCGGACTCTACTCACATAATTTCCACAGTCAACAACAACAGTAATAACCTACTATTACCAACATTTCTAACATTATCAAGAACATCAACAGTAGCATCAATTCAGCAACATCAACGGCAATAAATATCATTTAAATTCATCTCACAGCAACCATTCACAGCCACAAAGAATTATTCAAGCATATAACACACATAATAAACAAACAGCAACTTGGTACTACGACAGTATATAAATATTTACTTATCCTCACCTTAGCCGATTTTTCTATTCCTGATAGTCCTCCAAATGTTCCGGCTCAGGCTCCTCAGGGTACTGCTCGTTATCAATTCCTATATCAAACAACAATTTATGCACAATGAAGATGATATGCAAATGCTCGACTATTACTGTAAGCCGTAGAATAAATACTGTGCTAACTCGGTACTCCCCCGGGTTATTCCTATTATCATCAAAATTCACCATTTAATTACATAGGCCAGAAATATTTTACTATAATTATATCCGGTTATTACTCCGGTACGCATTTACTTTGATAATACCCTTTCCATTTTTATTTTCCTTAAGTATGTACTTTCCAAAATATTTGATAAAAATAATTATTATTCTTTCCAAAGGCATTAGCTATCATAAAATAATCTTCCTAGAAATTATTCACATGTACATATTTTCCGGTAGTATATTCCATGGTACACATCTTTAGGAGTATTACTATAATTTACCATTTATGTTATAATCACTTTTGTTTCTTGAAATTAATAAGTAATTATTTCCTATATTTTCACAAATTATATCCATATACTATTTTCTTATATTTTCCAGATTATTCTCATAATTATTATTTTCCAGATTTTATTTCTTATTTCCCTTTCTTATTTCTTTTTTTTAATTAAAAATGGATTGGACCTAGCAGTTCAACCCATCTAAGTTCTGGGCCGACCTAGAACCAAGCCCCAAGGGTTAGTCCACAAGCTTGGTCAGGTCCAAACACAGGCCCAACTCCCGCCTGGCCCAGCACCTGACCCGGCTCAATAACCTAACCTGCGGTGCAGTCGGGTCGACCCTCCTCAAACGGGTCGTCTTCAACCCGAACTCACCTAAGCGGCGGCGCGACGTACCAGGTGCGGATCGGGCGTGACGACGGCGATAGGGGCACAGAGTCGGCAGAAAGGAGGCGAGGGCGGCGCGGCTTGATCTGCAGGTGACTTCCGGTGGCAACGCACAACAGATCGGCGACGAACAGGGCGGAGGAAGAGTCGTCGGCGAAGGAAGAGAGCAGCGACGACTAAACTGCAGGCGGCGAGAGGAGGTGCAACGCGACTAGTGAGTTCATCTCAGTGGCGGTGTCGCATGGAGGAGGAGTCGGCGAGGAGAAGAAGATGGTGGCGAGGACGGCATGTGAGGGGTCAGCTGGTGGTGTTGTCGGGTGGTTAGTGGCTCACGATGGCGGCAGCCCGGTGGTGGGTGGCTCGGGTTGTTTGTTGTTTGTGTTTTTTGTTTTCTTTTTTATTATTATTTTCTAGTTCCGGTTTCAGGTGAGTTGCAGGAGAAGTACTGGGTTTGTGTATTTTTTTTTTGCAGTTGAAGTTGGCAGGAGGGAAAGGATGGTACTGGGTAGGCAGGTGTATACTGGGTGATGATTTTTCTGCAGGCAGGAGAAGATGGTGTGTTGCAGGTGATGGTGAAGCTGGGTGGTACGGCGTTTTACATGCAGAAGAAAGGTACGCAGAGCACCGGTAAGTCACAAGTATCACAGGAGGAAACAAAAGCTCACGTGCATACAGGAGCAAGGCAGCTGCATAATTCAATTATGCAGTCGTGTCCTGTCCGGACCAGAAAATATCTATAATACCCCCTTGACTTTATTTCTGGCCCGATAGTTCGAGGTTAAACATGATTTTTCTCGAGATTCCTGGACCCGAAAAATTCCAACTTTGGTCCGTAAAATTTGCGAAAAAATCCTGAGCGTGGGACAGAGCTCGGTTTCGGAATCCGATGCATAATTTACCCTGAAATAATTACCCAAGATTATTTTTATTTGGTAAATTACTGTACAAAGCATTTTACAGTCCGGTAAAAATATAAATTTTTACCCGGGCTGTTACAGCTGTCAGTGCACGCCGACGAGATCCCCGCCGCCGTTCGCTGCACCGCCGCCGCCAGGAGAGTCGCCGTGCCATCGCGACCTCGACGCCGTCGCTTCCTCCTCCTTCCGCCGCCAGACGCGCCGCCGAGGGCCGTTGACCCGCGAGCAGACCCGGCGGATCTGCATCTCCCGCGCTCCTGCTCAGCCGCCGCGACGCCGCGCCCAGCTTCCGGCCTCCTTCGCGTCGCCAGCCTCCGCTTGCTCTCCTGCACCGTGCTCGTCCTTCTCCGCGCCTGTCGTCGCTGCCGCGCCGCTGCAACCCGCGAGGTGAGCCACGGGTTGCGTCGACCCGTTTCCTTCGGGCGGGTCGCGAACCTGGGTTTCTTTTAGTGGGCTTCTGATTTTTTTGGGTTGGACCTGGGCTGGGCATGGGCTCACTGTTCATGGCCCAGTCCAGAATTAAAAAAAATAAATATAAATATAAACAAGTAATTATAATTATTCTGGTATTTAATTTTGAAAAAAAATATATATACACTTTGAGAAAATTATGGTCAGTTTAATTCTGGTATTTTGAGGAAAATATAAATATATATACATTGATAAATAATTAAGTTATATTTTGGAAAAACTATTATTATTTGGAAAAAAATATATATACCATGAAAATAATTTCTAGAAATTTTATATAAATTTTATTTTCCCTGGAAATAATGGTAGTTGATTGCCTTTTGGAAAATATGTAATTATGGTGTAAAAAGTAATAGTTTTGAAAATATATAATTACTTTGATATATAATTGTTTGGAAATGTATTTTACCTTTGGAAAATATAAATATGTATATTTATAAATTCGTATTTATTTTCAGAAAATAAGTTTGTATGATTAATTTTTCTGGAAATATGGTTTTCTAAAGATAATAATATTTGGTAATTATATTGTGGCAAGAAATATATTTTATGGAAATAATTTTGGGAAAAATACATATATATGATATAATTTCTAGGAAAAATATATTGTTATTATTTTGGAAGACAAAGTATAATTATTCTATAAAAAATATTTAAAGGAGAGTTTTAATTAAAGTATGGTACCGAAATTATATTCGGATATACGTACGGTATAATATTTACGGTAAAAGATAATAATAAAGGATATGAACCGGGATGGATTTATTTCGCAGTATTGGCATCATGGCATACTCTTATGTGCATCTTATGTGAGTATATATATTGTTTTGTTGTATAGGTTGTGATATCGGGCAGTTTCCCGAGGAGCCGGCTTTGGACCGGTTGATGTTTCAGAGTTGAGTAATTGGCTAAGGTGAGGATGGATTTCCTTCAATATGTACCTGTATTACTCGGTTGTTGTGTTTGATGATTGTTGCACTGTTGATTGATGCATTTGCTGTGGTTTGACTCGGGATGTTTATCCCAGTGCCTTGGTTGATTTTGGGATGTTTATCCCCATGATTTGGTTTTGGGATGTTTGTCCCCGTACGTTGAGTTTTTGGATGTTTATCTTGTGTCTTTTGGTATAAGTACAAAGGATTGAAATATAAATTGTGATAAGGATGTCGATCCTCGATTTTGGATTAGGATGTCAATCCCAGTGTTTTGGCTAGGGATGTTGATCCCTGAGATTTGGATTTGGATAATGATGATATAGTTGTCACGTGATAAGTATTGGTACGACTCGATGGTTTAAGACTGTTTTTGAAGCGCCCCGACCCGTATTTACCGTACACAGTAAACACAGGCCGGAAGTGTGACAACCCAACCAAAATAACTCAAGCATACAGTGTGAACAATAACAACTCGGGCCCAACGGCCCAAAATAGTAAACATCGTAAATAACAATACCGGCCCAAAGGCCCAATAATAGCGAAAACATTGCACAGCGGAAGACTTAACAAAACTCACTAACACTGTATGCGACACATGCAAACTATGGATCCAAGCCCGTCCAAGGGAAACGTCGCAGCCTGTCTGGAATGCATCAACCTGTACATGAAACAACTCATCCTACGGGATGAAAGCCCGCAGGTGAGGGGTGAGTCCGAAGTGCTCACGACAATGGAAAAACGATCAATATGGACACTAAAAATTACTCAAGTCCAAGAACACAGGCTAAACAACCCAGCCAAAAGACTCAAATAAAAACCAATTACCAATTTTATCATTACCGGGCCCCGTCACGGATAAGCTAGTGGTCAAACCTGGTTATCAACACATTCCGGGTGCCAGACCAAATCCAGGGATCGACATCCCAAAAATACGAACCCAGGGATAGACATCCCAAAAATATATCACGGGATAGACATCCCAGGCATAGACATGCTTATCAAGTAACCCAGGTCATGGCCACCACGAAACAGCTTTCTAACCATCGAGTCGTACCACTACCTATCACGCGACAATTATATTACCGTCGTTAAAATCAAATCACAGGGATCGACATCCCTAATCAGGATACCGGGATAGACATCCCTATCCAAAAATACCAAGGATCGACATCCTTGTCACCATTCATTATTAATCCATTTATTTGGTGTCAAAACGACTCAAAGGGAAAGGTTCAAAAACCGACATGGGATAAACATCCCGATCACAATCAAGACCATGGGATAGACATCCCGAACCAACCACGACAATTACAACAAGCAACATAGCAATAACCAACAAAACATAATAACCGAGTAATAAGGCACATATTGAAGGAAATCCATCCTCACCTTGGCCGATTACTCAACTTCGGAAACTATGACCGGTCCGACGCCGGCTCCTCGGGAAACTGCCTGATATCCAAACCTATACAACAAAATCATACATACACATAAATGCACATATTCGGTATACTATGATGCCAACATTACGATATATACCCATCCCGGTTCTTATCCGTTATTATTTCCATTTATCGAAAATATTTAACCATACGTATATCCGAATATAATTTCGGTACTATATTTTAATTAAAATTATTTTTCAAAATATTTTTCATAAAATAACTATAATTTCCAAGATAATAATTACTATAATTTTTCTCTAGAAAATAATAACCTATTTATAATTTTCAGAAATTATAAATAGTATTTATCTTTTCTAAATACATATACAATTTAATTTTCCAACACAAAAAATAATTAACTTCAAATTTACAAATATATAATCATATACATGTACCATAATCATAATTTCCAAACGAAATAATTTACATATAAATTTCCAGAAATTAAGTTCATGGTATATATATTTTTTTCCAAATAATATTAGTTTCCCAAAACTTAACTTAATTATTTAACAAAGTATATATATATCCCAAAACCATAAACCATAACATAGAATTACCATATTTTCCGAAATATAAAAATATATATTTTTTTCCAAAAATTAATTAACTGAAATTAATTATATAAGCATTTATATATATATATATATATATATATTAAATAAAAAAAAGAAAGATCCGGATCGCAACCCAGGAAGGCGCGACCCGGCCGCGTAAACGGGCTAAACCCGACTTACCTAGCGGGTTCGGCGATGGCGGCGCGACAGGAGCTCGAGGAAGGGAAGGCGAGCTCGGCCACGGCATCGGGGCAGCACGAACGGCGGAAAACCGGCGAGAAACTGACGCGACGTCGCCGGCAGGAGGCGGAAAGCGCGAGGAACACAGATCCGCCGGGTCCTCGGCGGGTCAACGGCGCGTCAGGCGGCGTCACGCGGTGGAACGCGACTGGGAAGGTGGCTCTGGGGTCGCGACGGTGAGGCCAGTGCGTCGGTGGTGGCGGTGCGTCGAGGGGAGGCCGGAGACGCGTCGAGGTGTACAGTAACGAGGTGGGGTTGACGATGAACAGTACCCCTTCATCTTTTTTTTCATTTTCCTTATTTTCCTCCTATTTTCTATTTTCTTTTTTTTCTGATTTTTGCTTCTTTTTTTTTCTTTTCTCTTCATTACTTTTTTTTTCTTTTCTCATTTCTTTTTTTTTCTCCCCTCTGTATGTTTTTTTCTGTTTTTTTCTTTTTATTTTTCTTTCTTTTCTTTCTTTTTCTTTTTTTTCTCTTTTTTTTTCTTTTTCTCTCTTTTTCTTTTTCCTTTCCTTTTCTCTCCTTTTTTTTTCTTTCTCTCTTTTTTTTCCTCTCTTCTTCCCCTCACCCGGCTGCCTCCACCATTATATACTGAAAATTCACTATTTAACATGTGAATTATCAATAATACAATTCGTCCATATTACGGGCGAATCCGATCCGGACCAGAAAATAACAGATACCTCCTTAGTTATTTTCCGGTGTGATTTTTCGAGAAATTCCGAAACCCGAAAAATACCAACTTAGTTCCAAAAAATCCACGGAAAAATCACGAGCGCGGGAAAAACACTCGGATTCGAAAAACGACTCCCGATTTACCTTGAATTAATTACCCAAGATTAATTTAACAGTAAATCACGGTAAATAGACTTTTACAGTCCGGTAAAAATCCAAAATTTTTACCCGGGCTGTTACAGTTTTGTGGTGAGCATGATCTGGGTTACCTGTGATATGCATGTCTATGCTTGGGATGTCTATCCCGTGATTATATTTGGGATGTCTATCCCTGAAACGCCCCGACCCGTATTTACCGTACACAGTAAACACGTCCCGGAACTGTGACAACCCAACCAAAATAAGACCAGCATACAGTGTATATAACAGGAACACGGGCTCAACAGCGCAAAGTAAAATCAACAATAGAAACTCATCCGGCCCAATGGCCCAATAATAACAAAAGTATGCACAGCGGAAGACTTATGAAACTCACATAAACACTGTATGCGACAGATGCAAACTATGGATCCGAGCCCTGTCCAAGGGATAACGCTGCAGCCTATCTGGAATGCACCAAACCTGTACATAAAACAACTCATCCTACGGGATGAAAGCCCGCAGGTGAGGGGTGAGTCCGAAGTGCTCACGACAATGGAAAGACGATCAATATGGACACTAAAAATTACTCAAGGTCAACCAAACCAAAAGACCCGACCCAAAATCGGTCCAAGACCAAGAAGACTCAAATAAAATCAATTATCCAATTTTTATCTTTCCGGGCCCCGTCAACCCAGGGATAGACATCCCAAATATAACAAACCGGGATAGACATCCCAAGCATAGACATGCTTATCACACGAACCCAGATCATGGCCACCACAAAACAGTCTCTAACCATCCGGTCGTACCTCTACTTACCACGTGACAATTATATTACCGTCATTAAAATCAAATCGTAGGGATCAACATCCCCAACCAAAATACCGGGATAGACATCCCATCCAAAACCAAGGATCGACATCCTTGTCACAATTCATTAATTATACCATTACTCTTAATCCGAAAAAAACACAGAAAATCAACACGAGATAAACATCCCAAAAATACCCAACAAGACTCCGGGATTAACATCCCGAACCAAAACACAGCAAAAGCACATTCGACAATGCACAATAATCAAAACATGATAACCGAGTAATATAGGCACATATTGAAGGAAATCCATCCTCACCTTAGCCGATTTTCCTACTCTTGGAAGTCCTCAAACTGTCCCGGCTCCGGTTCCTCGGGATACTGTTCGTTATTGGCTCCTAAATAGCAAACAATGGCATATATTCACATAAGATACACATAAATGCAGATGATGCTATACCGTAAAATAAAACCTAAACTGGTTCGTCTACGTCCCGGTGAAACCCCGTTATCATCATCATTCACCATTTATTATTCCTGTGTCAAATACCATACTGTATTTATAACCGGTTATTATTCCGGTATTATACTTTGATAATACCCTCTCTAAAATATCCATAGTACGTATATCCTTTTTTAAAAGAAAAAAAATAATAATAAATTATCATACAGTAGTAATAATTTTTTTATAAGTCATGCTGTAATTCTTCCCAAAAATATATTATCTTCCATATATAATATTATTATTATTATATATATTATATTAATTCTAGGCCCAATATTTATTTTGCCCAAAGTAACAACCCAAAGCCCACTACACTTAACGTTTTAATACCCAAGTCAAATGACCCAGGCCAAAATTTGGGCCAGTGAGTCAAGCCCATAAGTCAAAGGCCCACTTACTCAAAACTTGGCCTAATTAACCCGTGTCTTCTCCAATTCCTCACGAAGGTCCTGTAACCAAAACCCAAGCACTACTCTATTCGTACTCACCGACACTAGAAGCTAGGAATATAGTTATTAACCTTAAAAAAAATAAAGAAAGGGTTGGCGAGATACTAACTCACCCTTGCAGCAAAGCAGTGGTTTTCTTTTGACTACAACTTGGTGTGGTCAGCGATGGCTCCAAAGAACAGCAGCACGCGTCGCAGGAAATAAGAAGGAGAAGGGATGGTGGTGGGCTGTTGGCAAAGCGATAATATCTTGGCTCGTGTGTGGTTTCTGTTTTTGTTTCTTGTTCTTTACATATATATATATAATAATGTAATATGGACAGTGAAAACTGGGCAGAGACTTGGTAAGGAAAATAGAGGCAGGACGAAAGTTAGGTGACTGGGTGTAGTTTCTTTTTGCAGGAGATGAGGAAGATATACTGGATTTTGGGTTTTGCTTTTCAGGTGACGAGCATGCATGGCGAGGGCCTTTTTATAGGCAGGAGAAGATGAA
>JAKUCV010006485.1:7276-87168 GCA_028386065.3 Turnera subulata
AGTAACTTGGAAGTTTTGAGTTACCATTTACAAGGAGTTCATATAGATAGTTCCTATAATTCTTCATCCTTGTTGCTTCAATCCTTGTGCTCCTTTCTCTTTAGACTTTTGCTCCTTTGATTGGTTTCTTTTTGCTTCAAGGTTGTCATCAATTGAGCTATGGTTGGTTTGTCATTATCAAAACCCTGAAATGAGACAATGACGCATGAGTTCTTATAGGGGACACTTGGAGGTTGGCGATGATGGTAGACAGAAGAGTGAAGGAAGAAGAGAGGGGCGAGTGAAGGAGGAAAAAAAAAAGAAAAAAAAAGAGAAGACGAAGGGAGAGAAAATAAATAATTTTTTGATTTGATTTTTTCAATATTATTTTCTATATAAATTTTTTCAAGTTTATTTTTGCAAAAAAAAGAAAATAAAAAATATTGAATGTTCATCTGAGTGTCAGTATTTTTTTATTTGCTACGTTTTTTTCAGTTTTATTTTTTGACTTAGAGAAGATAAAGGGAGAGAAAATAGATAGTTTTTTATTTGATTTTTTCAATATTATTTTTTATATAAATTTTTCAAATTTATTTTTGCAAAAAAATTGAATAGTCATCTAAGTGTCAGTTTTTTTTTATTTACTACGTTTTTTCAGTTTTATTTCTTAACTTAGGAGAAGGTAAAGGGAGAGAAAATAAATATTTTTTTGTTTGATTTTTTCAATATTATTTTTTATATTGATATTTTCAAGTTTGTTTTAAAAAAAAATTAAAAAAATATTGAGTGGTCATCCAAGTGTTAGTTTTATTTGTTTTATTTGCTACATTTCTCTTTTATTTTTTGACTTTTTATTCTTTTCGTATAAATATCTTTTCTTTTGTTTTTGAAGAAGAAGGTAATGAAAAAAAATTGAATGGTCATGGTTGGGACTTGGGAGTAACAGTCGGAGGTGAGGCTTTATTTTTTTTTTCTCTGATCTTTCAATATTTTTTCCTTTTTTTTATATATAAATATTTTTGTTTTTATTGCTAAAAAAAGAGAATAGAAAAAAGTTATCAAATGGTCAAAATAATGCCACGTGTCGCTAATCCTCATTCCCGTTATATCAGTTAATGGAAACGGAATCGGTCCAACCATAGGTGCTTAAACCGAGCATATTAAAGATCAGGGGGTTAAATTCCGATTTTTTTTCCTTTAAGGGGTAAGTTAAGTTTGACCTAAAGATCAGGAGGTAAAATGTATTGAACCCCAAATTGGAGTGCGAATCTCCCCATCTCTTTTATGTTGCTGGGTCCAAAGGTAACTACTCCCCCATCAGGAATGAATTACTATTACATAAAAGTCATGTTTGGCATATGCCGTCATCATCTACACTCATGATTGTGTCCACCGTCAAGTTGCTTGTTAAACATTTCATTGACGAAAATCGAGTATGAACACATATAATTATAGTTGCATAAGCTTTTTTTCTTTTTTCTTCTTGATTGTAATCGTAAGAAGAAAGACTCATAACCTCTTTTCTTCACTCTCTCTAAAAACTCATTTCCTCTCAACTCTCTCTAAAAACAAACACCATCCTCTTCTTCAACAAGGACGAGGGCTATCGCCCGGCTCCTCCTGGGTCGGTCGGCAAACCCTCTTCCTTGTTGTTTTGGCTTTATCTTCTTAGTTTTTGTATATTATCTACAGATCTGTTATAGATCTGACTTTTTTCTTTTAGATCTGCTCCAGATCTAGTTTTTTGAGATGGGTTTGAAGAGGAACAGTAGCTGTGGAGGTGCCGGCTTCTGTGGTACAGGCGACAGCGGCTTCGTCTTCCCCGATCTCTGCGCTGACATCTACCCGGACCTGTGGGTTGGAGTCTATGCGCCTTTGTTTTCTCTTTCAGTTTCCGGTTCTACTAATGGGTTGTCGTCCCGGACATGTGGGTCGGCGTTTACTTCTAGGCTCGAGGAGGTTGGAGACGAGTTGCTCGTCTCAGAGCTGTATTCTGTCACTGGACAGAACCTCATTACGGGGCACTGCCCCTCTTCTCTCTTTGTAGCCTTTTTCTCTATTTTCTTAGGGAAAATCTTGTATCTGCTAGATCATGTTCTGCATATGTACTGGTGGTTTCCACCTCCTTTTTATGATCTATAAAATGATTTTCCCCTTGGTCAAAAAAAAAAAATCGTAAGAAGAAAGTAATAAGCAGTACTAAGTACTACTACTGAATCCAATTTCAATGGTCCCAAGAAAGGGAGGCGATATTCGCACTCCAATAATTGTTATCCACACTCCACTATTAAATAGAATGTGAAGGGGCTAACGCCATTGTACAACGGAGGAAATTACATATTCTAGTGTAAGATATTTTCAAGACCTGTGGGTAGACATGGCAATTCGTAGTAGACATGGCAATTCGTGATGTCGTGTCGGGTGAACAGGTAAATGGGTTCCAATTCTTCAACCCGACCCAACCCATTTAATAATCGTGTCGTGTCGTGTCCAATCCGTTTATTATCATATCGAATTCAGATTGACCCGCGAATTACCTATTAAGTAAGCCTAAAAATTATTTTAAAATTTTTCTATTTTGCACGCAAATAGACACATAATTATTTTGCTCACATAGAATCATAATGTAATAATATTTTAAAGCATTTGTAAAATTATTTTTGGATGATTTTGGTGACTTTTGGCCTTAAATATTAAATAAGTCTTATATTAAATTAAAAAAGTATTTATACCTTAAATATAATCGGGTCATAAACAGGTACCCATCGGTTTGGAGAGTCAACCCGCTACCTGACCTGCTAATTTTCGTGTCGTCTCGGGTCAACCCATTTTACTAAATGGGTTGAAAATCTCTGACTTATACCTGCTAATTTCGTGTCGGATTGTCGTGTCAATACCCTTTATGCAGGCAATATAGATTATCTGGAGAGAAATTTAAATCATTTATATATACATATTGGTGAATTTATTTCTTTTGGTGAATAAAAAATATATATTTTGATAGAAGTGTGAGGAACAAAAGGGATGTACGATAAGAAAAAGAAGGATGATAAATATCTATCCGATAAACTTACAAGGAAGTTTCAGGTGGAGAGAAGAAAAAAGACAAAAGAAGAAAAAACCGCTCCTACCAAACCCATTAATTAAAATGGTCAACATTATTGAAGCAATTAGCTACCTCATAAAGTGAATAATTAAAAAAAAAAGAGAGAAAAAGACAAGCAGCGACAAAGGTAAACAAAAGCATCATCATCATCATCAATAATGCAAGACAAAGATATCATACTGAACCACCGCATCTCCTGTCTTGGCATCGAACTTGTGAGTTCTGGCCTGAACATAGCCTCTGGCAAACCGGAAGAGCCCGCTTCCTCCGACCACCGGCATCTCCCTCACCGTTGAAAACACCGTGTTCCTCCCTATCACCGTAATGGTGCTGCCATTGTACTTGCCTTCCAGGAAGGCAAAGTTCTGGACCATCAGCAGCCCAATCTCTTCCTGTGATGCCTGAGAATAAAACCCCTGTGCCTTCCCCACTAACTTGGAGCTCATCTCCGGCCCCAAGGTTAGCGGGTTATCGATCATTCTTGTAAATCCAAAGCCTACTGTGGAGTTGAGTGGTGGGGTTAAGACTTGGACGGAAGTAGGTTTAGGGCCGGTGACTATGTCATGCCAGTACATGCGAAAATGGCTTAGCTTTTCTTTCCTCAGCCCTAACAGTTTCCTGTCCACGGATCTCACGAATTCATGATCTTCTCCGGAGACCAAATTTACGGTGAAGCAAAAAAACATTAGGGAGAGAGTGATGAAAGTGGGGAGTGCTCTAGCCATTTGGGTGGGTAGTATGGGAACTTACTATGGGCACAGTTATGCTTCTAGTGTGTTTGGGACATTGAAGTGGCTAAGCAATGTTGGCTCTATATTATATACAAGGTGAATCGTGCCCTTTTTTTTTTTTTTTTTTTACTTTCAGTCATTGTATCTACCAAACGCATAAGCTAGCATTTTGTGAAATCTTCTAGATTAATTGCCAAGATGAATTAAAACGTCAAAAGTAATGTATGGATGACTCGGCGTGCACTCATTGGCGCCACTGATGTTTTAATTAAGGGGAGTGGAAACAAAACTATATTTTTGTTTTGGTTTGCTGAACCTAACTCCGCCTAGATCGGGAATCTCTCAAGTTGTCAACCATTTTGGGCAGAAAACGGGGCCCAAGTCCTTTTCCCCATGGCCGAATAATTATGAAAAAAGGGTATTTGGGGCAAGGAGGAGTCTTTCTTGTCCCATCAATTACGAAAACTTGACTCCAAAGACCAGTTAATCCATGATCAGCCCATAAGCTTAAGCAGCATGAAGTCTTTCTTCTTTTGGTTCCCATCGGGGAGCTTTGCCCCGATTAATCTGTAGTCTCTTTGATTACAAGAAGTTCACATGTGATCTATATATGTAAATTACACTTTTTATTCACACCTCGGGGCTGAAGTCTTTATTTAGCTAGCATTCGAGCAGTGCGCCACATTCAATTACAATTTCGCAATTTAGGAAGTTCATAGATCATTTGGGGAGTGAGATGATTAGTCATGCATCATTCCATTTGGTGATATGTTTGATATTGCTATTTAAAGCTGACATGCAGACCATTTCTTGACATATTTGATATACTATTTAAAGCTGACGTACAAACCCACCACCAAGGTGGTTTAGGTGGGGATGATTTTGGGCCAAATAATACACAACAAAACATGGATTGAGTACATCATCTTTTTACTTCACCAAATTACACCAAGAAAATCATGCCGTATTGATATATTTTTCCATTACACTCTTCCACAATCTTTTGAAATTTCAGTCGCTAACTCAACAATTTTCCACGCCTAACCAAACACTTTCATTGACTCATACCTTCAACTAAAGCTGTAGAAAATAAGTGCGATTTATGCTTTGTCTCTATTTTAATCTGTCGGTGCGCTGCAGAAATCAAGTCAGCGGAAGAAAATTTTTCATGCGGTAACCTTTTCCTTTCCAAGACGTCCATGGTGGTTGTCTTGAATTCATTGATAAGTCCTTGTTCACCAAAAAGCAGAAGTATTAATTTCTCTGCTTTCTCTGGGATTGCCAACCCCACCAAGTCAAGCTTTAAGATTTCGTTAGTCATAACTAGAGAAAAGAATATGACATTTATGTTCCGTTGATAAAGTACCTCGGTTGCTTTGGGCTTGACACTTGAAAATTTTTGAAGAACAATGTCACAGGAATGTTTTTTTTCGAATAAAGTCACAGGAATGTTACCCTTTTGATATTTGGGCAATTTTCACTCGAACCCAGCCTAAGCCAGCCTTCTTTAAATTTTCAATAAATAGTTAAATACGGTAGCCAAGCAATATTCGGAAATTGGTAAGCCAATATTGGAGCAAAACTCCTGTATATTAAAAGCCCTATACCAACGCAACAAGTGAGCCAGGCCCACGTCAAACAAGTTTTCTCATTCAATCGTTGGTTATAGAAGAGGAGACCCATCCCTTATTTATGGGCCTTCCATCTTCTCGGTGGACAGCTAGGATTAATGGTACGATCTTGGTCATTCCCACTTTCACTCTCTTCAAAACTTTTTATTAATATCAACAATAAACAATAGTATAATCTTCATTGGGAGCATAAGCTCTACCTACAAACTCCATTGACCCGCTTTAATATACTTCTCATTAATTAGCCATAATATAACACAATATTTTTTTTTTTGTCAGCATAATATAACACAATATAGCACAATCGATTAGCAACAAAAAAAAATCTTCAACACGAAAATAAACTCCACCTATAATATTACTCTATTTTATATGGGAGAACAAACTATCTTAATATATCTTATTTTTTTTTGTACTTCCTATGTAATTTCTTCTCAATACTTGTCTATGTGTGCCTAGGGGTGAGCAATCGGTACGGTTCAATAAACCGAGCCGATTTTTTGATCGGTAGGACAATATCGAGGGGGGCCCACATACCGACCCCCTACCGACCGAATCATACCGAGCTGAAAATTAGCCCATACCGAAAGAATACCGATTCGGTCGGTATAGCGTTAATACCGAGCCGAAATTTGACAGATGCGAAAAATACAGAAAAGAATGGCAACACCTAATTTTGGGATTTTTTTTCAACTTTTGATTCCCCAATACACCACAAACAAAGACCCAAAACCATGTTTTTACATTCATGCATTCATATTTCACATCCCAAAAACATAAAATACGGATAATAATACATCACGCAAGCATTTAAGGTATGGTAATAAACAATTTTTTATTTTGCAGAAACAAGTACTGCACAAATCAGAGTAGAGAAGAAGTACTGCAGAAACACTTAATTTTTTCTTTGTGCAATTCAAATTTTTTATCAAACAATTACCAATTCATCTTAATCAGTTATACCCTATTCCAAAATTCATCAGTTAAAAAAAAAACCATGAAAATAGAAACAATTCAAGAATCAATTTACCCAAATCAAACCTAGAAAAACATGAAAATTAAACCAAAATTAAACAAAATAGATACAATCTAAGAATTAAAAGGAAAAATTTCCTAAAAAAAAGAAATTAAAAGGAAAATAGAAGAGGAAGGAGAGATGAGGAAGGAGTGAAGAATGATTGTAAACCTCAAGTCGCCAAACCATGGCTCGCTCGACACTGGAAAGGAGGAGCTTGCATCTGGGTCCGTCCACACTCTCTACTGTGCTCTCATGCATCGCCGTGGGTGTTGAGATCGTGGTTTATAGGGGAAGACGATGGGGATGTAGGTGGCACAGTTGGTGGTGAGTAGACAATGGCAAGTAGGCGAGAGTGAGAAGAGAGACTCAAGAGAGAGAGGAATTTAATGTAGGGTGGAGTTTAGGATGGTGACCGTTGATGTAACGTCGCGGCTTGTCGACTGTCACTACATACTAACACGGGACCTTTCCAACATACTTTGTCCTCACTCGCATGTTTCCGGAGAAAACTTCCCATGAGGTCACCCATCCCAGAATTGCTCCAAGTCAAGCACGTTTAACTTTGGAGTTCTTATGGAATGAGCACCGAAAAGGTAGGTGCACCTTGTTGATATAGTTAGTACCCATCAAACCGTTTAAGCTATTCTCGATTATACAGTCCCATACCTGTACTACCTCTAAATCACTTCATTTGAGCTATTCTTAATTATACAGTCCCATACCCGTATAATTTCGAATGTGGTTGCAGATGCATTGAGCCGGAAGAGAGATGCTTCTGCAGATGAGGACCTTGTTTCTTATGCTTTGCCTTCCTTAGTGGAGCTGAGGCCTTTGGATGCACAGTTAGAGATGGATGTCACTGGGACGTTACATTTGATAGCAAGGATGGGAGAGATGAGGAAGAGTTGGAGAGGAGAAAATTTGGCGAGAGGGAGAGAAAAGGAGAGGAGAACGAATTTGGGAATTAGGGATTTTAGGGTTCACATAGGGGTATTTATATCACGAGGTCAACCGGTCGGTATGGTCGGTTACCGACATACCGACCGACACATACTTCCTACTTACCGCCATGTTTGTGGTGCGGTTTGAAGCCAAGCCGAGCAAACTATAAGAGCATATCTTCCGACCGATACCGAGTCGATGTCGATCGGTATCGGGTCGGTACCGTCGGGTTGAAATTTTTGCACAGCCCTATGTGTGCCACAACTCTTGTAAGTCAGGCTTTGTGAACACCCAAATTTGACCCACGAATATTCCTTTAATTTAGATTTTGGGTATGCTCAAACCATAAGATCAATGAGATGATTTGGTCTATGGCTAAGGCACACTCGGAATTTATTTTAGTGGAATGTATATTTTATAAATTGGGGTTTATGTGTTTAAACCTTAGGATTAATGAGATGATTTAATCTTAGGATAAAAATATAGTAAAGCCTAGTTTATTAAAATATTACCCTATTTTATTTATTTGGGCTTTCTTGTTTATTCTAGTCCGATTATAATAAGATGATTTATTTTTGGGTTAAGTATGAATTTGAGGACCTAAATTAATGAAGTGTGGACCTTCCAGATTTGAACAGCCCAAAGATATTGGATGACGGGTAAGAGGAAGGTGTAAAGAAATGGGTGAGGAGGCCCAAGTGATTTTGGGTCGGGTCTTCACAGGCTTGCTTGCTATAAACTTTTCTGCTTTAGCTGGCTAACCCTATTCCTATACAAACTGATCAACAATTTTCTGCAAGTATATAGTACGCTATAGTATGCAAGGTCATATCACAGGGATCACATAAACAACACTTTCCTCAGCGATCGATCGAGTAGGCTAAAAATAAGAATTAAATAAATAAGAGTCGTGATGTAGGAGTAATTTGCAAGGAGAAAATAAAAGAAACAGAAAGTAAAGTGATAATCTCGTATTTAACAGAAAAGAGTCAAGTGGGTAGAAACCTAGGTCGTCCGGATTTCACTACTACCTAGCTATTCAACAATTATTCATCCTTGATATATAAACTCGCCTACCTTGAAGGGCTACTCAGTCCAAATTAACTACAACCCGCTACCGCCAATATTGTAATCTTACCCTAGTCCCCAATTACTCCGTATCGCCAGTGTAACCTGTCCTAAGGGGTAGTGACGTTGTGTTGAGCGTTGCGATACTCAATTAACTAAAGTCACTCTCGACGATCAGTAAATTAAAGGTTTACTACAGTCTTTTCAGAGTGATCAGTAACACTGTGAAGCACACTATAAAGTAAATCAAAGCAAGAACGAAGTTAAAAGTACCATGTCTGAATAATTAATCAAACAACTCGACAGTAGCTATATCTCATAGAAGGATTTAGTTCATGAGGAAATAAATAATAAAAGAAAGTAGTGTAATCGACATATTACAAACCAATAAAATAAAAGCTTCCACTTTCTTCTTTGCCAAATTCTCCAAATTCTGTTGCTCAAGTATGCTTGGCGTCAAGCAAATGTTGCTTCTCCTTAGGGTTTTTTTTTCTATTTATATGGGCCAAAGTCTCCTTGAAAAACCTTAAGTTTTAAACATTAAGCTTCTTCTTTGAAACAAGTAGCTAAGTCATCTTTCCTTCTTGAGACTATCGACGTGCGTCCCCTTCTGGATCTTAGAAAGTAGGCGCGAATTCTTATAAAAATAAGATCTTGACCACAGCGCATGCGCGGGACGTTGTCCGACAAATATCTTGTCCTGCAAGAGGGCTCTTCGCAGCGCCTTGAGGGTTTTTAGCTGAAATCTTCAATTCTCTCTCCAAAAAGGATGTAAAAGCACCTGAAAGTGAACATAGGTAAAGAGAGTAGGATTTGGCGTAAAGTAAGTGGTTTTACTACCTAAATGCATGAATGAATACTGAATGAAAGGCCAAAAGACTGCAAGACATGTTGTAAACTAGATGAAATTTTATGCTTATCAAACTCTCCCAAATTTGAACCTTTGGTTATCCTAAAAAAAAATATGATCATCAGGCACAAAGAAACAAATGCAATAGGAAATTACAAATGTCTTTTCGAATTTAAACACATCAACAGAACCTGTCATACACACTATCACACTCCCTGCTCGGCATCCTGTTCTATCTTTTGAAAATGAAACTCAACTCCAAATCAGAAAAGTTTAGTAAATACATAGATAATTAGAAAGGATCAATCAGTTACCAATTAGCCTCCAGAGCTCATTATACCAAAAGAATAAAATAAGTACATGAAAAACAATTATCTCACAGGCCAACTCAAGTTTTCAATCTCTACAAATGTGCATCTAGGTGTAAACAAGGATCAACAGACCATTGTTGGACATGTAATGGGGTCGGATTAGGCTACCAGAAAAAGGAATTAGATAGGCTAACAAAAATCTACTTACCTTCTATTATTCTAATGCAGGATAACTTCTTCCTTAAAACTATGCTTAGACCAAGGTAATCTCAATATTGCAGCACAAATTGGTTGTGGGAGATACCACTAGCAAAAGATTTTTAAGGGGGTATGCTTTTTTAATTTTTTTAATCTTTTTTTTTTGTCCAAATAAAAGAGATGCTCCCTCGATTACAGCAGAGTATGCTGCTTATCACCCTATTCCTAAATTGTCCAGCTCCAATTTTGATAAGACAGGCATCCCGTGCATCACCCTTATAAGCGACACTGTGAACAACACTGTCATCCTGAAATAAAGAGTTAAGCAGGCAAACAGACAGGGTCGGGTTAAAATTCAAAAAATCGTGTGCTCAAGGGGCACTGTGATGATCTTACACGGTTGCAAATGCCTAAGATGTGATGATGCAGGTAGATGAAAAATCAAAATCGACCATCAATCCAAAGCTCAAGGGGCTGTTAAGGGATAAATGTGATGAGGTGGATAAGGGCAAATTGAGTTCATAAAACAATGCCTATATCATATCCTTAATTGTACCAAGAAGCTAAAAATTTCGTTTCAAAAGAAAACTAGAGTCAGTTCCAAGATAATTAAAGTAGGTACTACCCGATTTAAGAAAAAAAATTGGCATATGTTACCTTGTTAGCATCATGGTTTCCGAATTGATTTCTGATCTTCATCCTATACAAATTAAACTAAACTCCAAAGAGAGTTGAATCCAAGTAAATGTAAGTTTAAAATTGACAGGATCCAAAAAAGATAGAGTAACAGCGTGCTAAGGGGACGAATTTCAGGCCAATTTAGTGAAATAAACCATTAAAATAATATAAAATTACTAAAATACCTGTAACCCGGGATGCGTAATGCGGTGTCTCGGCACACAAAATAAAGTTCAAAAATATACACTGAGATGTCATAAAACATAAGAAATACACCAGCTAATCAAGCTGCAAGTCAAAACCTAGCAAATCTATCGATAAAGAAATAACGATCAAATAATTTTTTCACAACATCTCAGTAAGGTTACTTATGCAGGAGAAGTCTCAAACAGAAACAAAATGACACAAAAAGGAAAGTAACAATGCATGCCGACCCTATGCATTCAACCGAGAGACAAGGCACAACCACCTGCTGATGCAACTGCGTTTGAACTCCGAGAAGAAATGTGAGATCAGCATGCTAGGTAAAGTTCGAAAAACAACAGCGCTGATGATGCAAGCCCCCTACTCAGTGAGCATTACAAGTCTAATCATGCAAGCAAGCAAAGGAAAGCTCGTAGGGTAAGTAAGTCTACGAGCACAAATACAACATGCATACAACAACTGGTATCACATACCAAACAACACATATTCGGCGCCTTCCTCCTCCTTCCCCCTTCCTCTCGTCTCCTCTTCCCGCCTCCCTTGTTGTTGTGCCGTCACCTGTTGACGATTTGGGAGTGGAATATCAAATCGTATGTGGGAAGACACATATTCGGCGAGATGAGGAAAAAAATATGGAAGAAAAAAAGAAGAATTGGGTTTGTATGGAGACATACATCCAACGAATGAGCAATAAAATATCGGAGGAAAAAAAAAAGAATTGGAATTTTGTGAAGACAAAAATTCAGGGAGATTGGAAAAAAATTTGGTTTTTGGGTGAAGATAAACATGGGCGAGACAGAGGATAAAAATGTTGGAGGAAAAAAAATATGAAGTTTTTGTAAGAAGGATAATTTTTTCATTATAAAAAATCAAGGGGTAAAAAGGAAACGAGAACAGTGTTGTCTATGGGATAGCGTTCTGGCTACCCATTTTCAAAGGGACGAAAAAAAATTTGCTTTGTCCCAACGCGCCCGTCCCTATCCCACGTTACAAACGCACGCTAAATAGCGGTAGCGGTGCAGAAATCTCTAGTTTTGAGAACATCCTTCACTTCGTACTACATATCCTCTGCCTTTTGATTTTTTTTATTTTTTTTATCACAAGCCGGTGATTGCTGGAGAACTTAGGTGAGTTGGCTATGTGGCAGAGTATTCTAATGGCTTGTCGTGCTTCATGCAAACCAATCGTATTTTGATACTTGGTAGTTTTCATTAATTTTGGTACTTCCGGTGGCCGGAGGGTCACCGAAGACACGTGTCCATTTTATATGAGGCCACGTCATCTGGTGGTCAATCCCACTCGGGTTCCCTCAGTTTCGACTCGAAATCACAAAAAACCGACCCGTTTTGGGTCTAACCATACCAAATACACAAATTTTATTTTAAAATACATTTTTATAACTTCATAAAATCATAATAATTTTTTATATAAATTTAGAAAATAAATTTATAAAAATTAAAATAAAAATTTAATAAAATTTAATAAAAATTTAATAAATTCTATTTAAAAAGTTTAATAAATTTTATTTTTTAAAAAAATATTTTAAAAATTTGTATAAAAAGTTATATTATAATTTTTTAAAATTATAAAATTTTATTTTTAAAATTTATGAAATTTTATTTTTTAAAATTATAAAATTTTATTTTTTGTAATTTATAATATTTATTTTTTATAAATTATAATTTTTTTAAAATTGTAAGAAAATTTTAATTTTCTTTATAAATTTCAGTATAATATAAAAAATTAAATTTTATTTTAATAATAATTTTATTTTAACAATGTTAAAATATAAAGTTGATACTTATTTATAGTTTCTTTTTTAAATTATAATTCTTAGATTTTAATCTCACGTCTTATTTACATTGATGTTCTATTTTTAATTAATTTTATAATTCTTTTTTAGATTTAATCTCTTTATTTTTAATGAAATTGGGGTATTTGGTATGGTTAGATCCGGAACGGGTTGGTTTTTTTTGGTGATTTTGGGTCGAAATTGGCGGAACCTAGGTGGGGTTGACTACGAGATGACGTGGCCTCATATAAAATGGACACGTGTCTCTAGTGACCGAAAGTACCAAAATTAATAAAAACTACCAAGTACAGATACCAAAAATCATAAAATTTTAGTACGAGTACCAAAAACTAAATCGAGGCGAAGTTGCGAACAGTAATTTCGGCTTTAAGGTCTACAACCTCAATATTTAACCTCTCGATGGAAATTCACTCAATATATCCCTAATCCCCGTCATTTTTCATAAATCATTTTCCGGCCTACGGGCCAAATATCCTTCCTGATTATGAGTTTTATAATTTGCAGTTTGTATTGTGAAGACCAAAATTACACACGAGCATTTTATCAATTATTTTAAGGATATTTTAGTCTTGTAAAAACACAGCATGGTGCCAAGACTAGTTGTAGTGTAGTGTCAACCCTTGGATTAGGTTCCAAATGATTATGAGTTCAATGCTAGCGGGAGGAATCGAAGGTGGTTTGGGCCTTTGGGGAGTTGGATTATTATGGAAAACTTTTGTAATTACGATGTAAAAGAAATAAAGCAATATAGTCCACAGGCAAGTTGAAGCACAAAAATTATTAAACCTGCTGCCTGAGCAACTGGGGATGACAACTTGAACCGAAATCAAAACTTACAAGCATGACAGAAACAGCATATACATTCTTAATAATGCAACACAGACAAGTTATACTCGAGCACAGAATCTCCAGTTTTTGGAATGGCACTATACGTTCTGGTTTGAGCATATCCGGTGGCAAACCGAAAAAATCCACTGCCTCCGATGATCGGCATCTCTCTGACCTTGGAAAAGAGCGGATTTCTTCCCTGTATGGTTATAGTGCTTCCATTGTACTCCCCTTCAAGAAACACAAAGTTGAAGGCCACTAATGGGGAAAATTCTTGTTGGGATGCGAATGCATATAACCCTTGGGCTCTTCCGATCAACTTCGAGTTAAATTCGGGCCCAACGGTCAATGGGTCATCAAACACGCCCATTGCGCCGAACAAGGTCGGAGATGCCTTGGATAGAGGTGGCACTGCAACCGCAGCCGTTGGTTCAGGGCCACTGTTAATGTCATGAGCATAAAAATGGATATGGGTGAGCTTCTGTGCCCGTTTATCGAGCCCGTAAAGTTTTGCCTCTTGGGTTCTAGCAAAATCTTCATGCTCTCCAGCCACTTGAAAAAAGATGGCTGAGGAAGATAGCAATGCGAGGAGGATGATTTTGAAAGACAGAGAAGCAGAAGTTGTTGCCATGGCAAATGTTTTCTGTCTGGGCATCCAATAGCATGTGGTATTGCATGTATATATAGAAAAAATTGGCTTAGGGTATGTTAGGCCAATATTCTCAGGCCAATAATTGATGAATCACGTAAAAAAGGGTAGAGTATAGCTGAGTAATCAACAAAAAACCAAACCCATTAACTATTAATATAAGAGTTGGCAAGATCTTTCTTTTCCTCCTAATTTAATTTTCACAAACAAACATGCAATGTGACACACTTAATTTCTTGTTTTTTCTTAAGTAGTATTGTCATTAATAAGAGTGCGTGGTTCATCAATACTTAATTCTAAATCTATATTTGTGTACCTCAACGTCAGAAAGAATACTTACTTTAAAATCAATATCAATACACAAAAGTGAAACACTAGAAGTTTGAAACAAGTCATAGGAAAACTGTAATCGTGAATAAGAAATATTTAATTCTATCAAACCAATTAAATTTAAGTTAAACTAAGAAATACCAGCTTAGTAGAAAATTATAACCTTCTTGTGGGTAAATGTTGTACGATATTCAGAATTTACAACAATATTAAACATCACGAATAAAATTTATTAATTCCTTTTGTGCTAATTTGAATAAAATCATTCTTAATATATTTTTGTAAAAATGATTAAAAAATATAATAATTTTCGTGTGGGGCAAAGTTATTATTTACTTGATTTAAATAATAACACAAATAGTATATATAATTTATTTAGAATAATTATTGGCTTTAAGCGGTTTTGAGTTAGTCTTACTTACAAAGAATTTACTTCTCGTTTCCATAACAATCAAAAGTTTGTATGAATAAATAATTCAAATGTTGATTTATATAATTAAAATAAAAAACTGAACTTGTTGGCAATATAAAAATTTAAATAAAAATTTGTTTAATATCAATTTAATAATTTGAAAACAAATTATCCAGTTGGATATAAATATTCTAATTTAGTTTGTCATGAACTTAAGGACAGAAAAATCATGATATATATTTATTTAATATTATGTCATCGGTAGTACTTATTTTAATCTAGTCAAAGTAATAATTCTCAGCCCAATATTTAATGAGTCACGGGCCATTTGATTGTATAAGGGTAGAGTAGGTGAGTAATTAACAAAAGCACAAACGGATTAATTACAGGCAAGTTGTTAATTACCATTAATATAAGAGTAATCTGTCTTTGCCTCCTAATTTTAATTTCCACAAACAAACAATATGACAAACTTGCAACTCTTAAACTTGCAATATGACAATACTCTAAGTTGTTCAATTATTTTTCTCAAACAGGCAAGTTGTTAGAGTTTTTTTTTACATTATATTGGTGCATTATAAAAAAGTAACACTAAACAAATCTGGGGTGGTGGCCCAGTGACAAGGCCTTCAACCTGCCATCTCTAAGACTCGGGTTCGAGTCCCGGCGCTTCCAGTCAAGCCCCATAGTGTGATGCGGCCGAATATGGCCTTCCACACGGTGGGGTGCTGGCCGTTGAGCTCGGTGATTCCCCGGTATTATGACGTGTAGCAGGTGAGGGTGTCCGCTGGTGCCACAGTTGGGCGGTCTCTCCTATGAGGAGGGTCTAATGCCAGGATGTAACCGGTATTGACCGGGGCCTGGACCGACGGGGCGATGATGACACCACAGATGCCTTTTTTTTTCTCGACAAAAAAAAATGTAAAACTATTAGGCAAACTAATAATCATAAGGTTTGCGCAATAGGGTTCGTTGTATTGCAAAGACGCTCTTTTGGTGTTCTAGTTAGATTTTTCTTTGGTTTCTTCTAACTTTACAATTGCATGTATTGTTGGAATTATTTAATATTTGGGCTTATATTATTAATACAATTATATTATGGATTATCTAATTTTATGGGGCCATTAAGTGATCTATTTTAGGTTCTGGAGACATCTATGGTGGTATGGGCTTTTATGTGTAGAAACTCAATATTAGTAATTAGAGTTTTATGGGAACCCTAATTGACCTAGTATATAAAGAATATAACGTAGGGTTGTGGTCCCCAAGATTATTCATGCGTCAGTTTTCTCTGCCCATCACTGAAAAACACACAAGACGTTAGAACCAAATCTTAGAAGCTCCCAATCCTCTCAAGCCACCGTTCAAGTTTGTTCATCATTGATTTCGGTACGCCTTGCTATACCTGATTACTGTTTTTGATTGTTTAATAATTTATCAAGATATATGAGGCATAAAGTAATTATTCTATCAAGTGGTAGCGGAGCCTGCTTGAATAAATTATTAGATATCATCAAGTTTTTCTTTTAATTCAATTTTAGGAAGCAATTCTATTTTAACGCATGAATATGGATTTTATTTGAAGGTTGCATCATGCGTATAAAGTTATTAATTGAATTGATAATTGAAATTGACATTCGGTTTGGTTGATTAATTAATTTGGCTATTGAATTGCCTTTTGCTTTTGACTTGACGATTAATTGAATTGCGGCATGGATTTTGTGAACATGAGCTTTGAGTGTTTAGTCGCATCTGGCTAAAATCAAGTCACTTCTGGTTAAAATCAATTGTCCCATGTGGTGGGTGTGGCTTGTTCACATATCTGATAATTGTATTGGTTGGGCTTGCGATTTAATTTTTAGTGTTTTCAATAATATATTTGTTGTTATAAATAAATTGTATAAATGTCATTGTTACCATTCAGTAAAATCTATTTTTATCGTATCCGAATTTACCCCTACACCAAACTTCTACTTGGAATCATCTCTTTGGCTAATTACCCTTCATAATTCCATTTATTCTAATCCTATTATCATTTTCTTTTACCTAAAATCTCTTTGATTTTATCTTTTTAAATAATCATACTTATTTGTTTTTATCCTCCCATTTACAACTATAAATACCCCTTCATTCTTTCACTTTCATACACTTACAACCCACCACAAACTTCACTTTCTCTTCATTTTCATACACCTCTCTTCTCCATCTTCCTCCATCTATATTTTATTATTCTCCATTATCATTATTATCAAAGTTGTATTATTACCATTAAAGTTGTATTACTTTCATCAAGGTTGTATTATTACCTTGATCAAGCTTGTATTATTCCATCAAAAAGTGAAGTTCATCCCCCATTTTATAACACGTTATCAGCACGAGTCTCTACCCTGCTAAGGTACTTAATTCTAAACTTTCTTATTATTATTTTCTTCATTTCTATATAAAAATAGATAGTACTAATATTGCTGAAAGATTTATCGAGTAAGCATATATACCATATATTCTATATTATTACTATAGTAATATCGCTGAAAGATTTATCGAGTAAGCATATATATTATATTTTTATGTTATGATTTTTTATTGCTTTTATATTTATTTTATTTATTTTTATGATTACTGTTATTATGGTCAATACTACAAAACTTAAAATCGAAGCCCTTGAAATTTCCGGAAGAAATTTGTCATGGGCATTAGATGTTGAAATGTATTTAAATGTTAATGGTCTGGAAGACACAATAAAAGAGGAAACAAGCAAAGATTGGATGTCTTACTGTTAAAGATCCTGCAGATCTTTGGAAGAATTTAAAAGAAAGTGATGACCACCAGAAGATGGTTATTCTCCCAAATTTTATTATAAGAGTATGCATCTGAGGTTGCTATTTCGAATAAATTCTCAGATGAAATTATGGAGAATATATTAATGATGATGATACGAGAAAAATCTCTATTTTTATACATCAAATGTTCTCCTGCAGTAGCAATATCATAAGGAAGGATTCACTAAATTTCGGATTCAATTTCATGCCTCCTAGTGGCGGAACAAAATGATAAGCTATTATTGAAAAATCGTAAATCTCATCTAATTGGCTCTGGTCCATTCCCTGAAGTAAATGTGACCATATAATGATAATTTTGGTTTGGCCATTTGAACAGGCCATTGGTCAACATACCGTATAGCAAGCTATTTGGTAGGCCATTGGTCAACATATCGTATAGCAAGCTATTTGGTAGAATTTTACTAAATGTCTTTGAAGGACAAATTTAACATTGTTGAAACCAACTTTATCCAATATGATGAGCATGATGTCATTATTAATCTTGCTTACCCAGAAGGTGCAAGTGAATATATATTTTATGATAAAAGTAAAAAATAAATTTTGCTTTTATTTTATGGTCAACTTTATCAAGTTATTATGTGTTATATTTTATTTTATTTTACCTATATTATTCTTACAATATGTTATATCTGTTAAATTTTTATTGTGAATATAGAATTATATTTTTCAAGAATAATCACTCGGGAATTTGCCCTGGAGACAATGCAATAACACATTCCGTATTTAATAAACGAAAATTATTTGTTCGTAGCATATGATAGTACAATCTCAAAAATGAGAAGGAGAAGAAGAATAATATGCTCAGGAAGAGCACAAGTTTTATTATAAATTAATATGCTGCGGAAAAGCACAAGTTTTACTACGCTCTAGAAGAGCATATATTTAAGCTTTGGAAGAGCACAAGTTTATTATAGATTAATATGCTCCGGAAGAGCAAATTTATGCTCTGGAAGAGCATGAATTTTATTATACTCCTGAAGAGCAAAATTTTTCCTACTTACAATAATAAAAGGATATTTTATTCAAGTCTCAAAGGAATTTATTGGTATTCAAACGGATATTACGTTGAGACAATAAGTGAAAGAGATGTTTGAATATCTCTATGTTATAAAGGCTACTGCTGCAGGTAACAAATAATTTGCGGAAAGATTACCTGCATTATCCTTTAGATTGTACTGTATAAATATCTAAGTCAGTGAAAGTTATCATATCCAGCCTGAAACTGGCACATAGCAGCTTGAAGCTGAAAAATAATTTTTCTTAAATTATTAAAATACATAGTTTGTACAGATTGAAGCTGGCACCAACTCGAAGTTGGCTTAAGGATTTCTTGTTTGGCATGACCGGTTGGCCATCCCGGATCAATAATGATGCATAGAGTTATTGAAAATTTATTTGGTCATTCATTGAAAAACCGAAAGCTTTTACAATCAATGAATTTCCATGTGTTTGCTTGCTGCGGAGGAAAATTAATTATTCGGCCTTTCTATGATGAGGTTGGCCTAGAATCACCAGCAAATTTTGGAAATAATTTAGGGACATGTACGCAGACTAATAAATCCACCATGTTGACCATCTAGGTAATTTTTTGGTTTTAATCGAAGCATCGACTAGATGGTCTATTGTGTGCTGATTAAACGCAATTTGGCATTCTGCGCACTTATTTTGATATATAAGTCAATTGCGGGTACACATCCCTAATTATTTTATAAGACTATATGTCTTGATAATACTGGTGTATTCCTTCATTGGTTAATGTATATCATTATAAATAATGGTTGAACATCCTGTAGCTTATGTTCATACCCAAAAGATCTAGGTGAATCCTTTATTGAATATTTCTAATTGATTGTAAGACCATTGCTAATAAGAAATTACTCCTTGGGAACATGTTGTTTTATAAGCAGCAGCACTTGTACGCATCAGGCCAACAAGTTATCATAAGATCTCCCCACTCAATTGGTTCATGGTCGCGAACGTAATATCTCCCATCTTCAGACCTTTGGTTATGCACCGATTGCTCCACCACAGAGAACTAAAGTGGGTACTCAAAGAAGATTGAGAATATAAATTGGGTATGAATCTCCATCAGTTGAAAATAATTGAAACCATCAACTGGAGATTAATTTATAGTAAGATTTATTTATTATCAGTTTGATGAAAGTGTTTACCCAACATCAGGGGGAGAAAATAAGCAGCTGGATCAAGAGATTATTTAAATATTATATCAAATCTAGTTTTTTATCCTCAAACAATTCAGTGTGAACCTAAAGTTCAAACGAAGATTCATTTGCAAAAATTTAGTAAATCAATTGCCAGACGCATTTACTAGAGTGACCAAATCCTATATACCAGTTGCAGATGCTCCTGTTAAAATTGATTTTCCCGAAGGACAAGCAAAGAATGCAAATGAATCCAAAGCACGCTAGAAGCGTGGCAGACTACTCGGTTCCAAAGAGGAAAATTCTAGATAAAAAAAGGAGCAAAGATACAAGATGGTCCCAACGAGAAAATAAGACCTCCAGTAGAGGTTCGAATTGAAAATTCTCAGGAAGAGAAAAATCCTCCAGAAGAGATTTCTGACACAATTGATAAAGTTTCAGAAGTAACTCAGGTACCTGAAATAAATGAAAATGATGAAATATCGATCAATTACACTGTGTCAGGAGCAAATTGGAACCGATGTGAAATAACTGTCGATGGAATTTTTGCACCTAATATAGCGCTAAATATTATGAAAAAAAATGAGGATCATGAACCTACAACTATTATTGAGTGTACGCGCAGAAATGATTGGCCAATTCGGAGAGACGCAATTAAGGCTGTGTTAGACTAGCTTGTGAAGCGAGAAGTTTTTCGGACCAACAGTCCGTAAATCAGATGAAGTAGAACCGGTCGGTTATAAATGGGTATTTGTGTGAAAAAAGGAATTGAAGAAAATGAAATAGTGAGATATAAAGTACGACTTGTCACACAAGATTTTACCCATCGACCTGGTATTTAATTGTGAGGAGACATACACCCCTATGGTGGATGCAATTATTTTTTTGGTATTTAATTAGAAAGGCTGGCAGTACAATGAAAAATTAGAAATCCGTCTAGTGGATGTTCTTATAGCCTATTTTTATGGATCCAAAAGTCATGACATATATATATGAGAATCCCTGAAGGATTCAAGTTGCCTGAAGCAACTAATTCTCGGAAATATACTCAATTAATCTAAATTGATATTTACATAGTTTGAACCAATTTGGATATGTATACTATAATCATGCTTGCATATATGCTTTATGTATTTTATTTAATCAGTGCATCTGTGACTTTATTATTATTGTTATTTTTGTTGATATTTTTTTTCTATATGTGAATTTTGTTATTATGTTTATTTATAATTTAAATATTATTAGAATTTCTGAAGAATTTTCCAAAACCCGTGCATATTTAAAGAAAGAGTTTGAAATGAAAAATCTTTGAAAGATTAGTTTGGTCTTGAAGTACCATATCAGGGCAGTTTATCTTGCTAGTAATATAAAGCCTGAAGCTTTTGCAATAAACTTATTAACAAGGTATAACATGAAATTATTTTAACCTTGTGAGTCCAACGAGAATAAAATTTGTTTTGTAGATGTAAGCCATTTATTTGATCCATATAAAGCACAGACAGATACATGAAATATCATGGCGACCAGACAACAAAGTATCGTTGCTGCTTCAAAAATGGAGAAATTGTGTTTATACGTAAAGTTAGCCGGGAATGTGTTTGGCTAAGATCGATAATGCAGCATAGTCAAGATTCATATGGAATACGTAGCGAGGAAAATGTTTCAACGACAATTTTTGAAGATAATGTTAACTGCATTGCCCAATTGAAGGGAGGATACATCGAAGAATCATTCAAGTGACATCTGGCAGATTTATTTATAAAATCAGTTCTTACTACAACTTTTGAAGAATTGATGAAGAGGATTGGTTTATGGAGGATTCGAGATATCAAGGGATGCCAAAATTAGGGGGAGTAGGATACGCAGTGCACTCATTTTTTCTTCACCAAGTTTTTGTCCCACTGGGTTTTTCTTGGTAAGGTTTTTAACGAGACAGTTCTTCCCAAGCATATTCTATCTAAGGTGCAATGACATTCAAGGGGGAGTGTTATAAATAAATTGTAAGAATGTCATTGTTACCATCTAGTAAAATCCATTTTTACCATACCCAAATTTACCCCTGGTAAATATTTTACCCCTACACAAAACTTCTACTTGGAATCTTCTCTTTGTCTTATTACCCTTCATAATTCCATTTGTCCTAATCCTACTATCATTTTCCTTTACCGAACATCCCTTTGATTTTATCCTTTTAAATTAATCATACTTATTTGTTTTTATCCTCCCATTTACAACTATAAATACCCCTTCATTCCTTCACTTTCATACACTTACAACCCACCATAAACTTCACTTTCTCCTCATTTTCATATACCTCTCTTCTTCATCTTCCTCCATCTATATTTTATTATTCTCCATTATCATTATTATCAAAGTTGTATTATTACTATTAAAGTTGTATTACTTTCATCAAAGTTGTATTATTACCTTGATCAAGCTTGTATTATTCCATCCAGAAGTGAAGTTCATCCCCTATTTTATAACATTTGTTTATATGTTGCTGAACAATTGGATTCAGTGTAGTGTGGCATGCGCCACATATGAGGATGGGAATTTTGAGATTGTTGCATTAGGTTTAAATCGCATAAGGTGCAGTGATTTATGCAACAAATTTCACTTTGGTCCCTTTATATTTGATTTCTATCATTCCTGTCCTTAACATGACAGATTTGCAGTTTAATCCTTATGTGCAGATTATTTTATAATTTGCCCAAAAGTGTAGGGTGGGGGGAGGGGGGGGAGGGCGGTGAATTAGCCCCTTTTTGATTAATCACTGATTTGGCACGAATGATGCCAAATCCTTTTTGGACTTGGGTCTGCAGATTATGAGCACTAATGCGTGTATTAAGAGAGAAAGGTTAGAGAGATTGGCGCAGCAATTTAGAGTAGTTCGCCACTAAGGACTACATCCACTACTCAAGGAGTCCACCTTGAGATTTCTAACCTTCACTATACCGTGGCTTTTACGGGTTCAACCACAACCTTTTACAAGCTTTTTTCTAGGCTAAGCTCAAACCTATCACTCACCACAAACCTCTTCGGTTTGTTGAATCCCACCTTAGCAAACTAATCCCAAATTCCCACTAAGGTGTTTCTAATCTCACAGCAAGGAATCTTCAATGACAATGTCAAGAAGATGTACAATTAAGCTCGACTCTTTAGCCTTATAGACAGCACTCAATTTAGGCTCTTTTGGTTAACTGCAAATATAACTCAAGTAGTATGATGTCAAGACTTCGTAATAGCAGCTCTCACTTGAGTTCTTCAGTCTTCCTCAATTTATAGAGGCTGGGAGAAGTGTAGCCTCATCATCCAACGACTAGCTGTCACTCTCTGCTACCTCGAGATTTGGCATCATTGGCGCCAAAACGTTCATCGCTCTAATTCCAGAAAGTGGTCTACATATGCTGAGCCGCTGCCTAGGTTTGAATCTCTTAGGTTGGACTGAATCAGAATGAGTCGTTGTGAGAGCTTTGCAGTCCTTTAAACAAACACTTGCAGAACAAAGAGAAACAAACTTGCGGGTTTTGTGCTCATAGGAGCGTCTCCAACAGATGGCTCCAAAGTACAAGAAAGTCAGCCAAAGCTTAGCAGACTCCTAGGTTTGATGATCCTAGGTTGATTAGATTCGAATATATCCGTTGTCAAACCTGCCCAGATCTTTATTTAAACATTTTTTGAGTTAGAGTAGGCTAGGTTCCAGTTTTATGGATTATGGGAGCGTCTTCAAAAAAGGGTCCCAAAGTTAAAGAAAATCAGCCCCTGTTGGGTGGACTGACCACATGCTGGACAAACACCTAGGTTTGATGATCCTAGGTTAGTCAGATTCGAATATATCCATTGTGAGACCTGCCCAGATCTTTAGCCCAACATTTTATGAGTTAAACTAGGCTAGGTAACAGATTTATAGAGCATAGGAGCGCCTCCAACAAGTTACCTCAAACTTCCAGAAAATCAGCACAAGTTGGACAGATACCTAGGTTTGGGCTAAATCGAGATGAATCTTTCTAAATCCTGCCCAGATCAATAAAAAAGTATTTTCTAAGTTGAATCATGCTAGATTTCCGGTTTATAGGGTCTAGGAACTTCTCCAACATTTGCCTCAAAGTTGTAAGAAATCCAATATGGTCTATGGGCATGAAAGACACTAAACCCAATAAAATAATACCACTAGCACACATACCAATCCCATTAACCTCAAATCTTAAAAATCTGATTTCATTATTTAATTCAAGGATTTGGGTAGTGGATTAAAATATTCATAAATCTAGTTTGTCATTAATCAAAACCAATTAAGCACATGGTTAGGTAATTAGATTAAAATATTAATTAGCACTAATTGACTAATTAATTAATCACTAATGCACATGTTAACTACCTTAACCCAACAAGAAGGACTAAGATTAAGGAATATTTTATTCCTTGCAAAACATATGTTTGAAATTAAATTCAATATTCAGTATTATATTATTTTGGGATGTCGAGTATTTTAGTAGAATAATTGAAGCAACATGTTACCAAAGTAATTTTTCTTGCGTAGATTAATCTATTATAAAATATGAGATTCTTGTATGTGAAATTTATGCGAATAATATATCAGCCCAAAGGAGGATTACTATTTGGCCAAATTTCACATACACTTGTGGTGATAAATATGTGACGATTATCAGGTATGCCATGTGGGTGATAAGTTGGTTCAAAGAAAGGCTTATTATTTGACAGGCCTAATTGTCAATATTTGATCACTACACTGAGAGTACCACTTGCAAATTGATATTTTATGTCCAAAGACTAAAATATCAATGTTGTGCTAGGTGTCTTGTTGGGGCCCACCATATGGATTGAATTTTATTACTATATTTTGCATACAATTTAAGGAAATGTGAGCTGAATATTTTTAATTGTCTATTAAGTTACAGCTTCTGTTTGTATGGTGTGTATAAGTATCAATTTTATATGATGCTGAATGACACAAATTTTTGAGATTTGGATAAGAACATTATGATTGTTCTCAATTGCATAAGATATGGGCCTTGCACAACGGAAAGACTAACTTACCCCTCATACAAGTAAAATTTCCCATAAGGTTAAACTGGATATTTAGAGGTGGGAATGTTATAATTGCATTAATTTCATGATCATAAGACATGCAATTCCAAAGACCTTGAGGGGGCAGTATGTCCAATGAGGATAAAGTTAAAAGTTTTTTGAGAAATTTTAAAAGCACTTTGCCAAGAGCATAAAGGTTGAAACAAATTTATCAGTATCAAAATTTGTTTCTACAGGCAAAAGGATAGGGAATATAAGGAAGTACATAGTGATGGCAACGGGGCGGGGAATTAACGGGTAGAGCAATCCCCGCCCCGCTCCCCGCTTGCGGGGGAAAATTTATCCCCGTCCCCGCGATCCCCACGGATCCCCGCGGATCCCCATTCCCCGCACCTCATGTGACTATTTTAATTTTTTTTGGACAAAAAAGGCAGATTTAAACCACAAATCCATTACAGATATCAATAATAACAAAAATAAGAGTAAATAGTTTTTTTTGTCCTTACACTTTGTTAATTTCGCATTTGTTGTCCCTCTTCATTTAATTTCGCTTATTATGTCCCTGAACTCACAATTTACCGGGCCACCCTGTCCATTTTACATCTTATAGCTGGTGAATTGTTGTAACGCTGACACATGTCACGTGAGGGCCCACTAATTGCCCATTTTTTATTCTTTTTTATTTTTCTTTTTTTTTCCAAAATTTAGATTTCTAGAAATCCCATTTTTTGAATTAAACAAATCTGTGTAGCAACATTTTAATCGAATTATTTTTTTAATCCTTTCAGGTCATTAATTAATTAATAAAAACCTAATATCTAATCCAAAAACACCCACAATCCTCCACTCCCCTGCCCCCACCCCTCCTCCCCCTTCTCCGCAGCAAAATTCACCGACGAGGTAGAGCCGACTTCACCAACATCCATGAACAAGAGGAAGATGCCCCATGCAAACCACCATACCAAAATTTACCATTAATAAAATAACAAAAACAAACCAACAGAAAAAGATTTTTAGACCCAAGGAGAACAAAATAACATAGAATTGAAATTAAAAAAAAAGGAGTATCTATATGTGAGCAGGTGAGAAAGCGGAGGGAAATTGGAGGGACTCAGGGCTGAAATCGAGGTGGAAATCACGGTGGAAGGCAAGGTCGAGATTGATGGTGTGCAAAGACTCGTCACCATCGTGTGAAGAAGTGGCTGGAGGAGTGGAAGGCGAAGGAGGAAGAGGGCGGCTAGAGTGGCGAATCCGATAATATGGTCTCTGATGCCTTTGTTCTTGTTCCTTGTGGAGGATTGGGGGTTTAAATTTAAGTTTTCAGATCTGAACTAAAAAAGGCTAGAGAAGATAGATGATCTAGGGGGAGTAGTGTGTTTATTGGTGAAAGAGGAGGGTGGTGGTGGAGGTTATGTTGGGAGGAGATTGTTTTTTTAGGGTGGTGTTTTGTGGTGGAGGAGGAGGGTGTGATAGTTCATTACTGGTGGTAGTGGTGGTGGTCGCACTTTTGTTTCCTTTTAACAATCACACTAATCAAATTTTCAATATATTAATTGTTAGGAGATAATAACTGCCTGATTAACGATTATGCATTTAAGTTGTTTTTCTTCATACGCATTAAAGTTGTTTTCGTTTTTGGCAGAACGCATTAAAGTGCCCGTAAAAAAACGCATTAAAGTTGTTATTTACTACTTTTTATAAGAAAAATGATTATTAATAAAATTTAGGAAAAAAGAAAAAGGAAAAGGAATAAAAAAGAGAAACCCACAGGCCCACTGACACGTGTCAAACGGAGGACGGTTCACCGGCTGTAGCAAGTAGAATGGACTGGGTGACCCAATAAATTGAGAGTTCGGGGACATAGTGAGTGAAATTAAATGAAGAAAGACAATAAATACGAAATTAACAAAGTGTAAGGACATAAAAAACTATTTACTCATAAAAATAATATCCAATACAACACACAATAATAATAATATTTCATATTCAAAGTTTGACATTTAACTAATGCATAAGAATTGTAATAACAACTCATATCCAAAGTTTGACATTTAGCTAACACATGGAATTAAAATAAGATGATCTTCATGTTTAGTCCATGTCTACTCTACTCCATCTTTGATCTTACTATAGGGACTATGCCATAGACAATTTTGATTCCTACATATAAACATATAGAATATTTTAGTTAAAATGAAAAAATACAATCATAAATTTATGGAGAATATAGAACAGAAGAGTCCTGTTAGAGATGGTTTAAACCAAAGCTTGCTAGAATCCAAAAGTAACAAGTTTAATTTACTAAAATTATATGCTACCAGTAATTTTCAGAAAGCAAATGGGATTTCATCTCTATCGGACTCAGAACAGAACAAATGGTGTTGTCAATGGGATTTCTCTAAAAAATAAAAGTTGATCCAAAAAGATGCAATACTGTGTCTGTAAAATGATAAAACTATTGACAGGAAAACTTGTCTGCAAGCAAGATTAGTTTACTATATTCAATTATGTTAAGTTGTTTGCATTCCTACAAGCACGTCTATATACCTGTTGGCCGAAGGTTGGATTAGTATATGCTTTGTGTTAATCATTTTCTATAATCTTAATTAAGAATACTAACCGAGATAATTGATTATGTGTGGATTAATGTTTGATTTTGAGTAAATCATATTTATTAATCCTCTTTATTCATTAGCCATGTTTTGATGCTAACAAACTCTGAGTTTCAGATTTATATATTAAATCAAAGCATGCATGTGATACTTTTGTGTAGTAGACATGTCTCTTTCAAGTCTTGTTACATGTGCATCCATCCTAGACTCTATATTATATTATATATTAAACAAGCTAACTAGGTTTTGATTATGACAAACCTATGTGTAGCATGTGTTGTGTCTAACCAAGAATTGCAGCTCACATGATGTATACCAACCCATGATCAAATCAAGCATTAGAAGAAGGGTGAGTGGGATTGGTTTTGAAGCATGATGGGTCGCTTTCATGTGCAAACTCCCATGCCACTCATGTTTGTTTAATCCTTAATGGGATTGGTCAACAAACCTAGTACCCACCATTTCTGGACACTGATTCTATGATTAAAGCAACCTTAAACAGATCAAAAGACAGCTGAATTCAAACTTCCTAGGACCAACCTAGGACTATGCTAAACAATGACATCAATGACAAAAAGCTACAGTCTGGTGTGTCTAGTGCCAAAATATGAAAGGGACAACAAAGAAGAAGACTGTTGACACTCTGACACCTCTAACAACAGAACGGGCTGGAAGGAAAGGGACTCCTAACGGATTCAAATTGATTCAACCATGTCCCACATGGAAATGCCAACCCTGGACTTTACAAAAGCTGCTGAAACATTGATGACCTGGCGTCTTCCATGAAAAAACTGACAGTGACAAGAGATTGATGATAGTTGGCTTTCTTTGGTCTTTGTGTCAAGCTAATCTATTACTAGGAAGTCAAAAGAACCTAGTGCTCTATACTTCTAGAACTACACAGGATGATTGAAACATGTTGCAGCTTCCTCTCTTAACTTTCATATGAATTTGGCATGTGAGCAACAACCTTGATCTTCACAAAAGGTGCTGAGTGAAAGTGACTACTCAGGAGATTTGACGTTGTGGTGCCTTTCATGCCAGAACTCGATGCAACTGACAGTGACACATAATTGTTACTCTTGGAGGCTTCTTTCCCCTTGCCTCTATATAAGGAAGACTGATTGATGAAGAATAGCAGAGCTGCCAATGGAGAAACAAGTGAGAAATTAGCAGCAGCTCTCCTCCTAAGCTTGAGTGTTCAAAATATCCTTGTGCATTATTTGTAAATCTCTTGAGTGAGTCACTCATGAAGATATCTTGAGAGAGGATTATGTCTTAGACAAGCTTATGAGTGCTTTGTGCTGATTAGTGATAAGCAAAGCTAGGATTAGCTTTGAGAGAAGGTTTGCAAGTTGCACCTTAGAAAAACTTGTGAGAGATAGGCTTTGTTGGTTTAACCTATGAAGAAACCAATTGAGTGAGGTAGGATAGGGGATATCTTACTGGGGAACTAAGAGCAAAGCTTGGATTAGCTTTGTGGGTATGAGAGGTTAGAGGTTAGCCTAGGTAAAACCTTATACTATAGGTTATTGGTTGATCCCGTAAAAACCAATGTTAGTGAAGGTTAGAAATCTCAAGGTGGACTCCTTGAGTAGTGGAGGTAGTCCTGTGTGGCGAACCACTATAAATTCTTTGTGCCAATATCTCTAACCCTCTCCTTAATTGTGCTTTAGTGTGTTCATAATTTTCCAGATATAGATACAAAGTCAAATTGGCATTAGTGGCGCCAAATCGGTGATTAAGTGAAAAAGGGCTAATTCACCCCCCTTCTTAGCCACTTTGGACCTACAATACCAACATATACAGAGAGAATGTAAAACCATTTTTTTTTATGCTAAACGAGATTTTATTGATGTCTAAGAAATTTACAAAGGGAATGATATCATAGATAATAAAAAATGGACACAACTGAGAACAACTACTGGAAACAACTTTTGCAGACGTATATTGCAGATGAGTTAACTGACAGTGCCATCTCATATAATGTAAAACCCATTATATATCATCTCATATAAATTAAATTACACAAAAACCAGAAAGAAACAATGGAAGGACCCAGGTAATTCAAGAATATAGGAAACGGAATCAAACTCACGTTGATGGAAAAAGGCTTGACTTTTGATAACTTTGGCGAAAAGGGTTTGATCCAAATTAGCAACAGCAAAAGCGATAGAGCCAAACTAATTTCAAGGAATCAAAGGAAGGTATGTCAGTAGCAGCAGCAGCAGTAGATCATCCAAACCCAAACCCACAAACTTTAAGACTTACAGATTATGATTTAGGGGAGAAGAGAGACGGCTGAGATGTCGCGAAAGGCGTCTTGCGGGTTGGCAATTACGAGGAGGAAGAGGGAGAGGACAGGGGCGAAGGAGGACGGTTGTTGTAGTGGCAGCGACGGGAGACAGGGAAGAGAGTGAAGAAGAGGATAGTGGCGGAGGAAGAGGGTGCGGCCGTGCGTGCTGGTGTGGGTGTGTGTGGTTAGAATAGAAGATAAGATTTAGGGTTTTTTTTTATAGATAAGAAGAGTTATTAGATTTACTTTTGGTGGTCTGTGTGGGCGGTGGGTAGCTTAGTGGGCTGCTGACAAAAAAAGAATTTAATATATTTCGGAAATGACCAAAATATCACGATTAGACAAATATATCTACTAACATTTTAGGGGTAAAATTGTCATTTCATACTTTGCGGGGCCCTGCGGGGCGGATGATGTGGTCCCCACCCCGCCCTCGCGAAATTGCCGCGGGTACAAAAATCCCCCCATCCCCGCCCCACTTGCGGGGAATCCCCGCAGGGATCTGCAAAGATGGGGATTTTTGCCATCCCTAGGAGTACATCATTGAGATGTCTCATTTTTCTCTAATCCTAAAGGAAATAAAAGTTAGAGCCTAAAGTATTGCCCATATTTGGTATTTATATATCTTCTTGCACTCTATGGTGAATCTAAAGTGAGTTAAATACTCGTAAGGAATCAAGATTTATTGATAAGATTATTATGTGTAAGAAGATGATATATTTGAGGAGAGCAACAAGAAAATGCTTGATTGGCAAATTCCTCTGAGGACCACTGAAGAAAAAGAGGAAATAAAGCTGCAATTGGGATACCACGAAGGAAAGTGCAAAAGCAACAAGTTTCAGTATTTACTTGTTACTTTTTCAAGAAGGGTGGAAATAGTAAAATATCCCAACTATGAGTCGTTGGGCGTGTTGAGAAAGGTACTTGGTTTGTTTTGAAGTTAATTTGACTAATGTAACAAGACACACTTTATGGATAGATTTCAGTTTTACTATTTAGATAAGTGTATCCATGCAAGATTTGCTGAAGTTCCAAAAGCCAACTGATGTTGAAAGATACATCTTTATGGGGCAATGGCATGTAAATCAATTTTAACTGAAGCTCTAAGGCTTTCTAGGTTGTTAATGAGAACTAAATTGTATTTGAATTTGAAAGAGACATTTTTTGTTACCGTCTTTTATACGAAATTTAGTTTATTTCTACTATGGACAAATCAGGTTATTCTTGTCCATTTAGAAATAATGAATTTGGTATTTTAGATGGAATTTGGTTTATTTCTATTTTTGGACAAATCTGGTTATTCTTGTTCATTTAGAAATAATAAAATTGGTTTTTTAGAAATTCAAATTCTATTGATATTAGTTCTCAATTTGTAAATCACAACCTATGTTTAAGGCTTCATTTATTGAAATCTTGCATAATAAGGCATGGTACAAAATATAAATTAACTAATATGGAATAAAGTTATTATATCTATTATTGGTGGCCACAATGATAGATATAATAAAGGAGGTGGTAAATCTCTAAAGCCTTTCTCTTAATTCTTAGAGGTATATGGTTTCCAGTACACAATGTTGTGTAAAATTAAGCATGAACAGTATTGCTGAAAGATGCAATAAAATGCTTAAGGACATGGTAAGATGTATGATTAGTCATTCTATTTTACCAATTTTGCTCTAAGAAGAAGCACTAAAGATGCAGCTTATATCCTTAGTAAGGTTACAGTCAAAGTAATAGCTAATACTCCTCATGAAACATGGACAAGATGGAAGCCTAATATTAGGCATCTATTCATTTAGAGTGTTCCAACTAAGGGTAGGCCATTTAGGCCAACATAAAGTATTTAGATCTAAAGATAGGTAGCTACTACTTTGTTAAGTAACTTTGAGTAATTATGGGGTTTCAAGTTCTTTGTCCTACAATCCAGTTATTTTGTGACAGGAATCCAGATTTCTTGAGGAAATTGAGTTTGGAGGGGAAGATAAGATGGATAATATTGTCTTGGAAGAGGAATTTATTTCTCTTCTTATGGTTTTTTATAGACAATGATCAGGTTTCCATCACTGGTGTTATTCAAGATAACATTGTAGGAGTCTTTCTCTCAAATTCAGAAATCATTCATAAGGTTCAAACTCAACAACCTCAAGAACAAGTGCCGCTAAAGAAATCCACTTGAGAAAGGAGAAGTGCAAATTCGGATGATTATATTGTCTTTTCCTAATAACATAAGGATAATGTAGGATTGATGAAAGATGATTTTATCAGCTTCTATCAAGTCATAAAGAGTTCTTATCCTAAAAAATGGAATGATGCCATGAAAGATGAGATTAAGTCTATGAAAGACAAAGATATTTAGGATCTTGATGAATTGCCTGAAGGTGAGAAACCGATTGGTTACGAATAGTTATTTAACACCAAAAGGATTTAAAGAGCAATTTTGAAAGATATAAGGCTCGTCTTGTCATAAAGGACTGTACTCAAAAGGGTGAAATTGGTTCAAAAGGGTCTTTCTCTCCAGTTTCAAGGAAAGATTCTTTCAAGATAATAATGGCACTTGTGGCTCATTTAATCGTTGAGCATTAGATGGATATAAAGATTGTGTTTCTCAATTGTGATATTGAAGAGACAATTTATTTGGTGTAACCATAGAATTTGTGTTGGTAGACTCAAAGAAAATAGTTTGCAAATTAAAAGAATCCATCAATAAGCTTAAACAAGCTTCCTGTCATTGGTATTATTATTTTTGTCTAATAATGATTTCATTCGGTTTTGAGATAGATATAGGCGAAAATTTTGTATACCATAAGTTTAGTGGGAGTAAAGCTAGTTTCCTGGTTTAATATGTCAATGACATATCATTTGCTAATAGTGAGATATGCATAAAGTACTAACCAAGAAGTTTCTAATACTCGTAGAAACAAAAGATCTGGTGTAGCCTCTTTTGTCTTTGGAATTCAAATACGTTGAGATTACTCTCAAGGTGTTTTTGAATTGTCACAAAAGAGTTATCTCATTAAAGTTCTTAGCAAATTTGGATTAGAGGATTATAAACCAGGAAATACCCCTATTTCTAAAGGAGGCAAGTTTAGACTCAATTAAAGCCCCGAGTATAAGATGCAAAATTTATTATGCTTCTACAGTTAAAGATCTTATATATACTCAAGTATATATTGATGCATGTGAAATATGCATAGTTTAAGGCATAATTTTGTACACAAATCGTCCTCAATTCACCATGATTATATGCCTCATATGCAATATTCCATCCTATTCTTCCAATTTTCATCCCTTACTGTATGATTAGTGGTTTCAGGTACATTTTGACCAAATCAAGAAGATTTCGTTAAAGAATTTGAAGATACAGCCTCAGTCACAGCGTGAGCCTATGGCAGAGTCTGTAAGCCCGTTCTTGAGGTTGTCGTTTATCATGAACCCAGTGGAGAGCCTCAAACCACCTTTGGATCACTGAATTTCCACTGAATTACATTGCACTCATCACGATCCAGAAGTCCTCATGACATCTCACCATCAACAAAAGAAGCAGGAACCAATTAAAGGGAGAATTTGAGAAAGAACTGCTACAGCCCCAGCCACAGCGTGAGGCTGTGCACCCTGCAGAACCCCAGAAAGCACAAAGGGAATTAAAAAAAACTGCCACCACTTGCACCGACTGCTCCACCCACATAAACTAATATTCCCCTGACATCCCAGAGCACATTGGAGGAGAAGGAGCAATGGGCACATGACACCCAGAGGGAATCTCTCTAAAAAATGATTATCTTCTGAAAAAAAGGTGTCTTGGAACTCACCTTCCACTGATCGGTGCTGCCCATCCCACCTGCTCTGACAACACCCGCTGGAAATTCTGCAACTTGCCCAGATAAAGAGGCGCCTTGGAACTCACCACCCACCAATTGCTGCCCATCACGCCCCCTGTCCTGACACACACACGGGCATGTTGGAGAATAATCAGGGCAACTTGCCCAGACAAAGGGAGTTTTTCCAACAATTGAGGAAAGGAGAAGACCAGAGGAGGTGCACCCTACAAAAAGGGGAAAGGAGGCAAGCAAGAGAAGGGTCGAATAGTGGAGAAAACACCACAAAAGCTCCAAGGGAAAGACGATTCTGCAGTTTTCTGGGCAGTAATCGTGTTGTCCCACAACCAACTGTTCAAGACAGAATGCTTTTCACCCCTACCTCTGTCGTTTTTGTATTTTCTGTTATGAACTAAACAACCCCTTCTTAGGTTGAAGGGGGAAGCATGTATTGGATTTCTGTGAAATAAACTGCTCTTGTTTTACCCCTTCCTTCTTGCTTTAGTTGTTGAGTTATTAATCCATGTTTAGGTCCTGATCAAACCAATGCATGAACTCAGGTGGCTAGGTGAAGGACCGAAAGGAGAAACCATAGTTACCGGAAAAACAACAATCAAACCTTAGTTTTAATTCGTGACAAAATTAGAAACTAATTGAGGAATTAGCCTCAACACCAAATCTTCATCCCCCTTGAGTTTGACCTATGCGAAAAGCACTTGGAAGATGAGAACCTTGGGAGGAACCTGTGAGTGAAAACAAATGGGTTCAGTATAGGTTGAGAGCGCCTGCAAGAACCAATCTTTATAATTGACCTTTTGCCGTCCACAGCCTCAGCCTGTCGCAGTATTTTTTTTGCTGTTGACAGCGTCAAGCTGTGCTAAGCACAGTCTCACTCTGTGACAGTACGAGTCAAGAGATAACACAATCCCTAGCTTGATTCTTGATTGATTATTGGGTAGCATATCCTTAGTTTAGTAGCAACCTGGTGAAGGATCGAAAGGAGAAGCCAGGAGTGCTAGACCTACAATAGTCAACCTTCACTCCTTAAGCATTCGAAAGAAGGTAAGGAGAGACTGTGGGAACCCGCACCAACATTGAACTTCATTCCTAAGTGGACATCTACTCTAGTGACAGGGGGTAGATAGAAGCTTAGGGAACTATTAATAAGATTGAAAGCCGTTAATAGTACCTTAGGTTGGGAGCCCCGTCAAGACATCTCATTAGTCACAGCCTCATCGCAGTGTCAGTGTGTGACTGAGGCTGTAGAGCAGTTTACAAGCATAAATCGGGACATGTGGACTCCGGATGCCTAAGAATTCACCATTCCTGATCTCTCCCTCATTTAGTCTATTGTTACATTTATTTTACTGTTTATTTTGCTTCTTAATAATTATTCACCAAATCCATCACAGTTTAATTGCTTTCAAGTCTAATTAGTCTAAGATAGAAGGAAAACGGATTCCACCCAGTCCCTGTGGATACGACCTTGATACGCACTACAACAACCCTGTGCACTTGCAGGAAATTACACAGCACGCATCAAGTTTTTGGCGCCGTTGCCGGGGACTGGCGTTTGATTCTTTTTACTTTTTATTTCCGACTTATTAGACTTTTTGTTACTTACCCTTTTTTTTGTTTTTCCAAGTCGAAGCTTTCAGGTGGTGCATGCCCCAAACCAGGAGCAAGAAGCCATCTCTAACCTTCCACCAAGAGATTGAAAGGACAGCCCGTGAATTTCGCAAGAAGAGCAAACAGAAACAACAAACAATGGCGAATAGACTCAATGAAGGAGCACACCTCGAGGTTGAACAGGCTCAGCCTGTGCGACCTTACATTCCCATGTCCTAGCTCCTACAACCACCAACCACCATCATCCATAACAGCATAGCCATTCCAGATGTCGACACCCCCTACGAAATCAGAACAAACCTGCTCAGCATGTAGGAGAGACGCACATTCGAAGGCTTACCATCAGAAGACCCAAACTCGCACTTGCAGAATTTTTTGCGAGTGTGTAGCACTGTGAACATAGCCGGAATGACCAAGGAGCAGCTATACATGAGAGTATTCCCATTCTCACTCAGTGACATAGCATTTGAATTGCTCAACAATCATGAGGCAGGCCATTTCACAGACTGGGACAGCCTAGTCAGGGCCTTCTTGAAGGAGTATCACCCGTCAAGCAAAGCTGCAAGCTTGAGGCAGCAACTCATTGGTTTCTCCCAGCGTTATGACGAATCCATTCGTGACGCTTGGGAGAGATTCAAGGGACTGCTCAGAAGGTGCCCAAACCACAGGATTGATGAAGCCGTGCAGTTTGAGCAATTTTATTGCGGCCTGAGTGATGAAGACCAAAACACCTTGGACAAAATGGCCAACGGTGCATTCTTAGACAAGGACTATAATGACGGCGTGGCCATTCTTGAAGCCCTGTCCAGAAGAAAAACCCAAGTCATGGGAGTCAAATCCTCTAGCCTAATTGAAGTAGATCGAGTGACTAAGCTGGAAGCAGAGATTGAAGCACTCAGAAAACAGTTGGGGACTGCTCATGTCAAGGCAGCCACAGCCTCAGTCGCAGCCTCAGACTATGTGGGCTGTGGAGTACCGCACAACACAACCAGCTGCCCCCTCTTCACCGAATGTGATTCTGAGCAAGCTAATTTCATCCAGCAGAAGCAAGGGCCATATGGAAACACTTACAATCCATCCTGGAGAAACCATCCTAATTTCTCTTGGAGAGGACCAGGCGAAGAAAGAGCCCAACAACAGCCCCAATTCCAACGACAGCATCAAGGCGCACAGACCCAATACCAGAGGCAGAACCAGGTGGGACAACAAGACAGCAACACCGACATGATGAACATGCTGCAGTCCATCTTGGAAAAACAAAACAAAATAAGCGAAGAGATCAGTCAAATCAAGTCTCATAACCGAATCCTCGAGAACCAAATCGCCCAACAAGCATCAATGAACACCAACCAACAGGGAGCTCTTCCGGGGAAGCCAATAGAAAATCCAAGAAATGAGCATTGCAAGGCTGTAACACTTCACAGTGGGAAGGAATTGAGAGGCACAGCCCCAAGACAGCCTAACGCTGTGGACCATACAGCATCAACATCCAGTCCAGGAGAACCAGTGCAGACACAGCCTGAGCCTGTCAGCACAAGAAGAGAGGGAAAGCAGCCTCAAATTGTCCTACCATACCAACCTCCTCTCCCATACCCTGAAGTGTATCACAGGTCCAAGCTAGAAAAGCAATTCAGGAAGTTCAAGGAAATGCTAAGTAAGCTTTATGTTAATGTTCCATTCAGTGATGTGGTCACGCAAATGCCGTCTTATGCTAAGTTCCTCAAGGATATATTAACAAAGAAAAGAACCATTGATGATCTTGAGACTGTAGCAATGACAGCCCAAGGGAGTGCCCTCATACAAGACCGACCACCCAGGAAATGTTCAGACCCAGGGAGTTTCACGATACCCTGCAACATAGGGGACAAGAAGATTGAAGGTGCCCTATGCGACCTTGGCGCCAGTGTCAGCCTGTTGCCACTCTCCATTACCGAAAATATGAACCTTGGGGATATCAAACCCACAAGGATGACCATTCAACTAGCTGACAGATCTCTTGTCTACCCAGTGGGGTTATTGGAAGATGTGCCGGTCAAGGTAGGCAATTTCTACATCCCTGTAGACTTTGTGGTAATGAACATGACAGAAGACAAAAAGACTCCCATCATTTTGGGACGACCCTTCTTAGCCACAGTAGGAGCCATGATTGACTGCACAAATGGCACGCTTACACTGTGCATTGGAGAAGACACGGTGGAATTCAATGTCCAAAAAGCGCAGAGGAATGAATTTGCAACAGGGAAGTGCTGTATGGTTGACGCTGTACCAGACCCTATAGACGCACTAGTCAAAGCATCCCAGCTTATGGAAACTCATGATGATGAATTACTGGGATGCTTAGTCAATGGGCTCATTGAAGGTGATGAGGCAGCCCTCCAGCAAGTACCAGAGTTTTTGGCAGCAGAAATAGTCCCAGAAAATGAAGCACAGTGTCAGGCTGTAGAACCACAGACTGAGCCTGTAGCTGAGCCTGCAGAAGGAGCCCCAAAGGTGGAGATGAAACCCCTACCACCGACTCTCAGGTATATCTATCTGAACCTAGAAACTTCTTCCTTTCCTATCATTATTGGAGCTGATCTTTCGCAGGAAGAAGAAGAGAAGGTACGCATTGTAGTAAGCAAGCACAAAAGGGCAATAGGATACACCATTGACGACCTCACAGGTATAAATCCTAACCTCTGCATGCATCGAATACTGTTAGAGGAGGATAGTAAAACAATAATAGAGCCACAGAGAAGACTAAACGAAAATATGAAGGAAGTGGTAAAACAGGAAATTTTGAAGTTGCTTGATGCAGGGATCATTTACCCCATCTCGGATAGTCCTTGGGTTAGCGCTATTCATGTAGTACCCAAGAAGGGAGGCATGACAGTGGTAAAAAATAAAAAAGAAGAACTCATACCCACAAGGACCATCACGGGATGGAGGATGTGCATTGACTATAGGAAGCTGAACAAAGCAACTAGGAAGGACCATTTTCCTTTACCATTTATTGACCAAATGTTAGAAAGACTTGCCAAGCACACACACTTTTGTTACTTGGATGGATATTTTGGGTTCTTCCAGATTCCAATCCATCCGAGTGATCAAGAGAAAACCACATTCACATGTCCATATGGCACTTTTGCATACAGACGCATGCCATTCGGTTTGTGTAATGCACCTGCCACCTTTCAAAGATGCATGATGGCCATATTCCATGATCTGATTGAGCATATAATGGAAGTATTCATGGATGATTTCTCTGTTTATGGCACATCTGTCGATATTTGTTTGGCTAACCTTGAGACAGTGCTAGCACGGTGTGAAGCTGTGAACCTTGTTCTCAACTGGGAAAAGTGCCACTTCATGGTAACCGAAGGTATAGTTCTTGGGCACAAAATCTCAGGACGCGGTATAGAGGTAGACCAAGCTAAGATTGAAATTATTGAGAAACTTCCACCTCCTAATTCTGTTAAGGCAATTACAGCTTTTCTTGGACATGCAGGATTCCACAAGCACTTTATTAAGGACTTTTCAAAGATTGCAAAACCTTTGACAAGTCTCCTTAGTAAAGACGCTGAGTTTGTATTTGATGAAGCTTGTTTAGATGCTTTTAACAGGATCAAGGTCGCATTGACTACAGCCCCAATCATCCAACCACCAGAGTGGAGCCAACCTTTTGAAATCATGTGTGATGCTAGTGACCATGCGGTTGGGGCTGTGCTTGGGCAAAGAAAGGACAACAAGCTGCATGCTATCTACTATGCGAGCCGGACCTTGGATGATGCACAGATAAACTATGCCACCACTGAGAAGGAACTATTGGCGGTAGTCTTTGCCATTGGGAAGTTCAGAGCATACTTGCTAGGCTCTAAGGTCATCGTTCACACAGACCATTCGGCCCTTAAGTATTTACTCACAAAGAAAGAGACCAAGCCAAGACTCTTGCGGTGGATTCTCCAATTGCAAGAATTCGACCTGGAAATTCGAGACAAGAAGGGCACAGAGAATGTGGTAGCCGACCACCTATCCAGGCTACCTCCAGAGCATATGCCCAAGGAAGACCTGCCCATTGATGACCTTCTGCCAGATGACAGCCTCATCGCCACCATCCACAGCGTCAGCCACAGTGTCACACCGTGGTACGCAGAGATCGTCAATTTCCTAACCTGTGGAGCTCTCCCACCAGACCTGAGCTATTCTCAGAAAAAGAAATTCTTCTCTGACATGAAAAGCTACCTTTGGGACGAGCCCTTACTTTTCAAGAGGTGTGGCGATGGGATGATCAGAAGATGCATCCCTGAAGACGAAATGGCACAGATCCTACACAGCTGCCATAATGCACAGTATGGAGGACATCATGGCGCAACTAGGACAGCATCCAAAGTCCTACAAGCAGGACTATTTTGGCCCACCTTATTTAGGGATGCACGAAACTGGGTGGTAGTTTGCAAGGAATGCCAACGCATGGGGAATATCTCAAGAAAGCAAGAGATGCCGCAGCAGGTCATACTAGAGGTGGAGCTGTTCGATGTGTGGGGAATAGATTTCATGGGACCACTCTCGAGCTCACATGGAAATAACTACATCCTTGTGGCAGTCGACTATGTGTCCAAATGGGTTGAAGCCATTGCCTGCCCAACCAATGATGCCAAAGTGGTGACACGGTTCCTGAAGAAGCATATCTTCACTCGCTTTGGTACCCCGAGAGCCATAATCAGCGACGGAGGAAAACATTTCTGCAACCGACAGTTCGAAGCCCTCCTGAGGAAGTACGGGATCAGACATAAGGTAGCCACTCCCTATCATCCTTAAACAAGCGGACAAGTTGAGGTGACAAATAGGGAAATCAAGCGAATTCTGGAAAAAACCGTGGGACCATCACGCAAGGATTGGTCAACCAAGCTTGATGATGCTCTGTGGGCATGCCGCATAGCCTACAAAACACCCATTGGCACCTCTCCCTACCGCCTAGTCTTTGGCAAGGCTTGCCACTTGCCTGTGGAGCTTGAACACAAGGCTTACTGGGCTATCAAGGCTCTGAACTTCGACACACAGGCTGTGGGAGAACAGAGGCTGTTGCAGCTCAATGAACTGGAGGAACTAAGATTGGACGCCTATGAAAATGCCAAGATATACAAGGAAAGAACAAAGAAGTGGCATGACAGCATGATCCAACCTAGGAAATTCAAGGAAGGTGATCAGGTCCTCCTGTACAACTCAAGACTGAAGCTGTTCCCTGGAAAGCTTCGATCAAGATGGTCTGGACCCTTTACAGTGTCACGCTATTACCCTCATGGAGCTGTGGAAATTTGTAATGAGCAGACCCAACCATTCAAGGTCAACGGGCACAGACAGAAGCTGTACCATACAAGGACCGATGAGTACCAGGAGACTCAGGTGCTCCGTGACCCACCTCCTGCCTAGAACGCAAGATGAGGTCCAGCTAAAAGACGCTAAAGAAGCACACACTTGGGTAACACCAAGTGGGGTAATTTTCCAATTCCTTTTGCTTTTCATTTAGTTATTTTGATTGTATTTATGCTTGTTTTGTTTTCAGTCAGTCAGGTGCAGAGATTTTATGGAAACAGAAATCATAACCCCCAAAATCTTTGGTGCAAGGGACATTTTGAAGCTTACACAGACTCATCACAGAGTGAGCCTGTGTCAGGCAACTCGCCCCTACTTGTTTAGCTCAAATTTCAGTTTGGGGTATGTTCCATGTTTTCCATTTTAGATTAGCACCTTTGTTATTTTGTTATTTTTGTGTGTTTTTTTCTTTTTCTTGCCCTAACCATTCAGATAAAGAAACTGGATTGAAGAAAAAGGGAGCCAGCGAGTCAGAGATTTGTCAGAGAAGTTTTCGAAGCCCTCTTAGAGATTGTGTTTTCTATGCTTGTACAGACTCACCATAGAGTGAGCCTGTATCGAACTCCACAATGCATAATTGAACAATCTTTCACATATAGGAATCTCTAGGATTTAGGGGAGGACAGATAGGTAGGAATATGATAGGGGTCTCTACTGAAAAACTCTTTCACTCCATCTCACGAACACTAACTCTACCCCGGCACAGCGTGTGCCACAGGCTCAGCCTGAGCAGTCATATTTTGACCAAAACAAATATCTGACTAAGATGGACTTAACCTTGAACGCGTCGTCATTCAACTTGCCCCAACCCACGTGTCATTCACACCAAACGATACATCTCTTCATGAAAGAGGAGACATAACTGACACACTGGGCGGCAAGCGTGGCGACCGAAAAGACACAACCCCCTCACCTTCCCACCTTCTCTGAACAGGCATTAATTGCCTTTAAAAGACCGAGCCAACCTTCCTCTTTCTCACACTTCATCTTCCTCTTCAACCTCTGTCTCTTTGCCTCTGCAACCTTGCCCCTGCCTCTGCAAAACCACTCCCTCTCAACCCCCCCCCCAACTGTGACACCCCGGGGTCTATGAGGACGGGAAGTGTACGCCGGTGCCGGGATAAGCATGGACAAGGAGCGGCTACTGGCAGGCTTTTAGACAGAGGGGCACGGGAATGAACCGATCCACACCGGAATAGGAGAGATCATGAGACTGTGTAGGGATGGGGCTGCACAGTTGGGGCGATTTCATAATTATACGGGTATGGGACTGTATAATTAAGAATAGCTCAAATGAAGTGATTTCGAGGTTGTATAGGTATGGGACTGTACAATTGAGAATAGCTTAAATGGTTTGATGGTACTAACTATATCAACAAGGTGCACCTACCTTTTCGGTGCTCATTCTAGAAGAACTCCAAAGTTAAACGTGCTTGACTTGGAGCAATTCTAGGATGGGTGACCTCCTGGGAAGTTTTCCCCGGAAACGTGCGAGTGAGGACAAAGCATGTTGGAAAGGTCCCGTGTTGGTCTGTAGTGACAGTCGACAAGCCGGGACGTTACACCAACTCACTCGACCATGGCCGACAACAATAACCCCAACCAACAACCCAATTCCTCCAACCCAGAAAACACCCAGAACATAACCTTCCCTTATCGTGTAACCCGACCTCTCTTCCAGGTTGTTAATCATAACCTAACCATCAACCCACCACCAATGCAACCACTCCCTCTCCAACCCGAAATCCAAATACACCCAGATACCCTCCACGACCTAATCACCCTTTTCGCCCAATCATACCCAGTAGCCACACCACCGCCTACCCTACTTGTGCTTCTGTCACCACCGACTACCCAAAACCCCGAAACACCTCCCCAACCCACACTGGACACATTACCCGACCTTCCCCCACCATCGATTACTCTAGAACTTGAGACATACACCTTATCTACACCAGACACCGCCACAACACCACCACCCACAAAACAGCAACGGAATCGGAAAAGGCGCCGGGCCTCCCCCACAGAACACATCATAAACCTCACAGAACCACCCACAACCCAAACAGTACCCCTAGACCTCAACACAGAGCCCCCTCCAGAATCATCCTCCACACCCATTTCTATCCCCGAACCTCCCAAACGACCACGCACCCGCTCCTCTACCAAACCCAGAACCACCCCCAGCCAAACACAACAAACACCCTCACAACCCAACAACGAGGAGCGATCCAAGCGAAACAGGGATCGCCCTCCAAGTCAACCCACACCGCTTCCAACATCAGCACACGTAGCGGCAGAGGAGGAACAAGGAGAAGACCCACCAGAGGCTGTAACCCCCTTCATCTTCACCCCTGCGAACTCCACCCACTGCCGCGCCTGGGTCTTCGCACAAACTCAGGCTGTATTGGTCAGTAGGTGGCTGAACATGGACGCCCTAAAGGCAATCTGGGAAAGGAACGCCGTCCTTCGCTACCTACTGCCAGTGGGGTGGCTCCTTTTCGCCACAATGGGAGAGCCGACATATGACAACCTCACGCACGAATTCTACAGCGCGCTCTCCTATCAACCCCCACAGGGTGAGGAACCCGGCACAACGCGATTCTGCCTGGGCAACACGAGCCGGGAGCTCACTATTGCCCAATTAAATCAGATACTCGAGGCACCCAACGAAGGACACGAGGAAAGAACCGTTAATTTTGACGAGGAGGAGTTCTGGAACGAAATCTCCACAACCCCGGGTTACAACTCCTCCACCAACTCCGCCACCTCTTTCCGTAGCCGCGGCCTTCGGATCATCCAGCACTTCCTATCCCACAACATCTATGCCAGGAACAGTTGTCGCCTGGCAGTTCAACATGAAGAGCTGTTCATCATATGATGCATGGTGCATCGCCAGCCGCTGAACATCGGCGCCTTCATCTTTCGCCGTTTCATCACACAGCGGCGAGCACCTCACCTTTTCGGCGCCGGTATCATCCCAAGGATCGCCCGCCACTTCAATATCCCCCTAGCCCAATACGACTTGGTTAGCGGGACCATCTGGATCGACCGAGGGATCCTGAACCGGATGCACCTCCCACTCCCACAGCCTCAGGAGCAAACAGAGGAACAGGCTGAGGTTGTGGAAGATGCACCAACAGACCACCCCGACCCACAAGCGCAGCCTCAAGCACAAGCACAGCCTCACGCTCCAGCTCCAGCTCCAGCACAGCCTCGAGACCCCGCACAGCGTCACGCTGAGACTCGAGACCAAGTGTTGGACATCTTCGAGCAGATGCAAGATTGGATGGGGCAACAGTTCATCCTTATCCTCCAGAACCAGCAACGCCTACAAACAAGCATTGCTGCTCAAGAAGAACGCCTGCAGCGCATCCAAGAGAGCGTTACTGCTCAGAAAATTCGCCTCACTTCCTCTTTGGGTGACATGCGCACCGCAATATCAAGAAGCCTTGTGGAACTGAGGAGGAATGCAGAGGTGCAGACCCGAGGGATGCAGGATTTTCATAATCAATACATAGGGCTGCACCAGGAGATCACCAAATCCATCTCCAATCTCCTCAACATAGCACGGTCGCTAGTGAGACCGGCTCCAGAAGATCCACCAGCACGCAAGAGGCCCAGAAGTTGATCCATCTACCTCTCACTCAGTATAGCTTTAGGATGATTAACCCCACCGCATAGGATAGAACTTTCAGTTTGGGGTAGTTTTTGTAGCACATTTTAGTTCCTTTTGCAATTATGTGTTTTCTTAGTTTGTATTTGTTTCGGCATTGCACTCATTTCTGTTTTGTTATTGCAGTGAGGACACTGCAAATTTTTCAGTTTGGGGTATTTTCGGGTGCAATTTAGCTTTTTGTATGCTTTTTGTATTCCCCACAGCATGATGCATTTTCTGGTGTACTTTCGAATTTTAAATTAATGCAAGTTTCAGTTCTCATTTTTCATTATATTTCTTACAGTGTGAGCCTATCCTTATATTTATGCACCCTCTACACTTTCCATCTAATTCTGCTCATATTCTAATCACATACACTTTTCTTACTCCTCTTAAAATAAACAGAACAGGTATAATTAAGCAAATGGCATCACATGAAATCTGCCAAGAAGAGAAGGGTCCTGCTAAAGTATCTTTTCTACTTAGCACAGGCTCAGCCTGTACATCTTAGAACAGGCCCTCACTTCCATCAAGGAGAAATTTTATGCAAAATCTTCAAGCAAGGAAAGGATCTAGGCCATTTTTCACATACCCACAGACCGCACTATACAAACCTCTCTCATCAGACCCTTGCAACCCCATTTGAGCCAATGAGGATGGCCCCCAAGTCATTCATTTACCCTGCACAATCCACCTCAACCAGTTGCAGCCTAAGCAGGGGCCGTCAGTGTCCAAGGGCATAAATTTCCTCTTACAGCCTCACCCTGTCAATAAGCCTGTGAGCAAGGATTTAATCAAGTTCAAAAATGAGAAGTACCAGTACTCAGTCTGTACAAAATTTAGAATGCAACCAGAAGTATATGCTCCCTTCCCCCCTTGAAAAAGAAAAATTCGAAAGCAAAAAGGGAAGAAAGACAATGGCAACATTTTGTGAATCAAACTCCATCAAAAAAAAAATCTGAATTCAATGGAGTAGACAGTTGCATCAAAACAGTGGCTGAAGCACGAAGAAACAGTTGCTGAACAGCATGAGACCTCGGAAAAACGAAGTCAACAGCCTCTACACAGCCTCAGGCTGTTCATAAATAGAACAGAAAGAAATCGAGTTCACAGGCCATTGACCTTTGCTAAATCCATCCTCTTTCCTTTGACAACCTTCACCTAGCCCTCAGTATAACATAGCCAAGCCTAGTGATCCTAACTTGAAGACTTATGCACATTAGAGGAGATGGAAATGACGAGTCTGCATATGAGGTGATGTTTTCAAATCCTAAACTTTAGTAGAATTCTCTCCAAAAGGTAGAAGAATGGATACCAGTTGCAAAGTTATTCCTGTGATTTTTATGACCAAAAACTACTGACAAGGATCGTGGCTAGATTTGATGCAGTATTGAAGGAAATCAGAAGATGTTTGAATTAAGACGCCACGTGGAAGAAACTTAGTAAAAATCTGATGAACTGAAACTGCTCTCTTCGTTTCAAAAATACTCCTCCTTTTCTTTTCTTTAATTGCTTGAGGACAAGCAAAATCTTCAGTTTGGGGTATTTTGATGCATGTGAAATATGCATAGTTTAAGGCATAATTTTGTACACAAATCGTCCTCAATTCACCATGATTATATGCCTCATATGCAATATTCCATCATATTCCTCCAATTTTCATCCCTTACTGTATGATTAGTGGTTTCAGGTACATTTTGACCAAATCAAGAAGATTTCGTTAAAGAATTTGAAGATACAGCCTCAGTCACAGCGTGAGCCTGTGGCAGAGTCTGTAAGCCCGTTCTTGAGGTTTCCGTTTATCATGAACCCAGTGGAGAGCCTCAAACCACCTTTGGATCACTGAATTTCCACTGAATTACATTGCACTCATCATGATCCAGAAGTCCTCATGACATCTCACCATCAACAAAAGAAGCAGGAACCAATTAAAGGGAGAATTTGAGAAAGAACTGCTACAGCCCCAGCCACAGCGTGAGGCTGTGCACCCTGCAGAACCCCAGAAAGTGCAAAGGGAATTAAAAAAAACTGGCACCACCTGCACCGACTGCTCCGCCAACATAAACTAATATTCCCCTGACATCCCAGAGCACATTGGAGGAAAAGGAGCAATGGGCACATGACACCCAGAGGGAATCTCTCTAAAAAATGATTATCTTCTGCAAAAAGGGTGTCTTGGAACTCACCTTCCACTGATCAGCGCTGCCCATCCCGCCTGCACTGACAACACCCGCTGGAAATTCTGCAACTTGCCCAGACAAAGAGGCGCCTTGGAACTCACCACCCACCAATTGCTGCCCATCACGCCCCCTGTCCTGACACACACACGCGCATGTTGGAGAATAATCAGGGCAACTTGCCCAGACAAAGGGAGTTTTTCCAACAATTGAGGAAAGGGGAAGACCAGAGGAGGTGCACCCTACAAAAAAGGGAAAGGAGGCAAGCAAGAGAAGGGTCTAACAGTGGAGAAAACACCACAAAAGCTCCAAGGGAAAAACGATTCAGTAGTTTTCTAGGCAGTAATCGTGTTGTCCCACAACCAACTGTTCAAGACAGAATGCTTTTCACCCCTACCTCTATCGTTTTTGTATTTTCTGTTATGAACTAAACAACCCCTTCTTAGGTTGAAGGGGGAAGCATGTATTGGATTTCTGTGAAATAAACTGCTCTTGTTTTACCCCTTCCTTCTTGCTTTAGTTGTTGCGTTATTAATCCATGTTTAGGTCCTGATCAAACCAATGCATGAACTCAGGTAGCTAGGTGAAGGACCGAAAGGAGAAACCAAAGTTACCAGAAAAACAACAATCAAACCTTAGTTTTAATTCGTGACAAAATTAGAAACTAATTGAGGAATTAGCCTCAATACCAAATCTTCATCCCCATTGAGTTTGACCTAGGCGAAAAGCACTTGGAAGATGAGAACCTTGGGAGGAACCTGTGAGTGAAAACAAATGGGTTCAGTATAGGTTGAGAGCGCCTGCAAGAACCAATCTTTATAATTGACCTTTTGCCGTCCACAGCCTCATGTTGTGCCCAGCACAGCCTCAGCCTGTCGCAGTATTTTTTTTGCTGTTGACAGCGTCAAGCTGTGCCAAACATAGTCTCACTCTGTGACAGTACGAGTCAAGAGATAACACAATCCCTAGCTTGATTCTTGATTGATTATTGGGTAGCATATCCTTAGTTTAGTAGCAACCTGGTGAAGGACCGAAAGGAGAAGCCAGGAGTGCTAGACCTACAATAGTCAACCTTCACTCCTTAAGCATTCGAAAGAAGGTAAGGAGAGACTGTGGGAACCCGCACCAACATTGAACTTCATTCCTAAGTGGACGTCTACTCTAGTGACAGGGGGTAGATAGAAGCTTAGGGAACTATTAATAAGATCGAAAGCTGTTAATAGTACCTTAGGTTGGGACCCCATCAAGACATCTCATTAGTCACAGCCTCATCACAGTGTCAGTCTGTGACTGAGGCTGTAGAGCAGTTTACAAGCATAAATCGGGACATGTGGACTCCGGATGCCTAAGAATTCACCATTCCTGATCTCTCCCTCATTTAGTCTATTGTTACATTCATTTTACTGTTTATTTTGCTTCTTAATAATTATTCACCAAATCCATCACAGTTTAATTGCTTTCAAGTCTAATTAGTCTAAGATAGAAGGAAAACGGATTCCACCCAGTCCCTGTGGATACGACCTTGATACGCACTACAACAACCCTGTGCACTTGCAGGAAATTACACAGCACGCATCATATATGCATTTGGATATAGCATAAATTCCTGGGATATTATATAGACAAAATATCTCAATAACCCTATAATGGATCACTAAAGATGAAACGCCCCGACCCGTATTTACCGTACACTGTAAACACGTGCCGGAACTGTGACGACCCAATCAAAACAAGCCCAGCATACAGTGTGTGCAACAGATATCCGGGCTCAACAGCCCATAATAAAAACAACAAGAATAACTCAACACGGCCCAATGGGCCAATAATAGTAAAACAATGCACAACGGAAGACTTAACAACTCACAATACACTGTATGCGACATAGATGCAAACTATGGATCCAAGTCCTGTTCAAGGGATAACGCCGCAGCTTGTCTGGAATGCACCCAACCTGTACAACAAATAACTCATCCGACGGGATGAAAGCCCGCAGGTGAGGGTGAGTCCGAAGTGCTCACCGACGAAAGATAGACCATCAATATGAACACTAAAATTACTCAAGGTCTAAACATAACAGTCAAAACAGGGAAAAGACCCAAAGCCGGTCCAAGACCGAAAAGACTCAAATAAAAATCAGTTTCCAATTTTATCTTTACCGGGCCCTGTCACGGATAAGCTAGGGTCGTACCAGGTTATCAACCTGCTCCTGGTGCCAGATCAAAAAGAACCCAGGATCAACATCCCAATAACAAACTCAGGGATCAACATCCCAATCAAACCGGCATCAACATGCCCATCACAAGTAACCCAGATCATGGAAACACAAAACAGTCTCAAACCAACCGGTCGTACCTCTACTTATCACGAGACAATTATATTATCGTCATTTAAAATCAAATCACAGGGATCAACATCCCTAACCAAAATACCGGGATAGACATCCCATCCAAAAATCAAGGATCGACATCCTTTCACAATTTAATTAATCCATTATACTTATTCCAAAAGACACAGAAAATCAACACGGGGATAAACATCCCAAAAACCAACATGGGATAAACATCCCTACCACAATCACAACAAATGTGACAAACAACAGTGCAACAATCAACAAACATGATAACCGAGTAATACATGCACATATTGAAGGAAATCCATCCTCACCTTGGCCGATTACTCAACTCCGAAAAACAATGACCGGTCCGACGCCGGCTCCTCGGGAAACTACCCGATATCCAAACCTATACCACAAGACAATATATACACATAAATGCACATAATCGGTATGCTATGATGCCCAAACTGCGAAATAACCCATCCCGGTTCATATCCGTTATTATTATTTTTACCAAAAATATTTTACCGTACGTATTCCCGAATATAATTTCGGTACCATACTTTAATTAAAACTTTTTTCAAAATATGTTTTCATAAAATAATTATAATTTTCCAAAGTAATAATCATCATAATTTTTCCAGAAAAATAATAACCTATTTATAATTTTCAGAAAATATATATAGTATTTATCTTTTCTAAATATATATAGTAATAATATTTTCCAACACAAAATATAATTAACTTTAATTTCCAAAATACGTATTTATATACATATAATACAATTATAATTTTCCAGACGAAATAATATACATATTAAATTTTCAGAACTTAATTTCAAGTTATATATATATTTTTCAAACTAACCATAATAATAATTTACAAACAAAACTTAATTATCTATCAAAGTATATATACTTATATTTTCCTAAAAATACCAGAATTAGATTGGAAATAATTTTCTCAAAATAAATACATATTTTTTTCCCAAAATCATATACCAGATTATTAATAAATAAGTATTTATATAAATTGTTTTTTTTAATTAAAACCTGACTGGGCTGAACAGTGCCGGCCCAGACCCTGCACAGTACCAAGCCCAGGCCCGTGCAGAGCCCAGAGCACAGCCAGCCCACGCCCGAACAACCCAGCCCAAAAGAATCCAAGCCTAGATAGTGCAACTCGGATACCACACAGGTCAAGCACCCGGATCGGCACACCTCGCGGGTTGCAGCGGCTGTGACGGCGACGGCGAGCGCGGGAAGGAAGACGACCACTGCTGGGCGTGCGGCGGATGCAGGCGACGCGAAGGAGGCTGGGTAACTGGGCGCGGCGGCGCTGGAGCAGTTGCAGCGACGCGGAGAGTAAGATTCGCGGGTTGCACGGCGGGTCAGCGGCTCCACGGCGTACGTCAGGCGGCGGAACGACACGGGGGCGACGGCGTCGAGGTCGCGTCGGCCCGGCGATGGCGATGGCGGCGTCGGTGCGTCGAGAGGCGGCGCAGAACGCCTCCTGGTGAACAGTGCAGGGGCGGCTCCGGGTGGCAAACTGTTCACTCCTTCCTTTTTTTTCTTTCATTTTTTTTCTATTTTCTGATTTTCTTTTCTTTTCTTTTTCTTGATTTTCTTCCTTTTCCATTTTTTCCTGTTTCTATTTTTTTCTCTTTTTTTTTTCTTTCTTCTTTTTTTTTTCTTTCCTCCTCTCTGTTTTTCTTGTTTTTCTTGTTTTTTTCTTTTTTTTCTCCTTTTTCTTCTTTTTTTCTTTTTCTCTCTTTTTTTCTTTTTCTCTCTTTTTCTCTTCTTCTCTTCCTCTCCTTCTGCTTTCTTCTTCCTTTCTTTTTATAACCGTGAATATACTGTGTATCACTGTTAAACCTGTGATTTTGTAATAATGTAGCTTGTCTGCATTACAGAGCGAGTTCGGTCCGGACCAGAAAATAACTGATACCCCCTTAGTTATTTTCCGATGTGATTTTCCGAGAAATTCCGAAACCCGAAAAATACCGACTTAGGTCCAAAAAATCCACGGAAAAATCACGAGCGCGGAAAAAACTCTCGGTTTCGAAAAACGACTCCCGATTTACCTTGAATTAATTACCCAAGATTAATTCAACAGTAAATCACGGTAAAAAGACTTTTACAGTCCCGGTAAAAATCAAAAAATTTACCCGGGCTGTAACAAAAGAGTAGCAAAAGGGGTTATACATTATTTATAGAGAATAAAGTGTATATGCTCACATATATGAAATTAGAATCTATGGAGATCATTGGGTATTCTGATTCTAATTTTGATGGATGCCAATAAGGTAATAGATCCACATTTGGGCTATATTTATTTACTAGCTGACAAAGCTATTTCTGAAAGAGTGTTAAGCAGACACTCAATGCTTCTTCCAGTATGACAGCTGAGTTTATAGCCTGTTTTGAGGCATCTGAGTATGGAATATGACTATAGAATTGTCACTAAGCTACAAATTATGGTTGGTATTGGTAAGCCACTAAGGATTTTGTGTGACAATTCATAAGCCATTGTGTATTCCATCATTAACAGCAACTCATTAAATTTTCTGCTGTTAAATAAAGAGTTCAGAGAGAACAAGTGCATATAGAACATACTGGGACAAACTCCATTGTTGCGGATCCGCTCATTAAAGAGATTACCAGTTAAGATTTTTCATGAGCATACTGCTCATATGAGCTTCAGATTTGTCATTGTTTGACGAAATACAGTTTCAGTGGGAGTTTGTATTTTGTTGTTCTTATTTCCAGATGCACTTAGTATTTTCTGCAAAATAAAGTATATTTGGTTCATTTAGTCTCTGAACATGTTATTATGGTTTGGTCTTATAAGGGTTTGAGGACCAATTGGAGATAGGCATGTATGATCACATTACATGTAATTTCCATGCTACACATCCATACTTGATATATGTCATTGAATATGTTAGTGTGGTGACCATTGATGGGTCCAGTTACGAATAACTGTAACGAAGACCGCTTTGATCTCATGCTAATGTAGTAGATGGACTAGATTGTTTAAGGAGATGTTTCAAGAAAGACAGTCATTTTGGTACACACTCTGGAATATAATTGTCTCAAGCATAATATAGCCCAAGTGGGAGATTGTTGGAATTATTTAATATTTAGGCTTATATTATTAATACAATTATATTATGGACTGTCTAATTTTATGGGGCCATTAAGTGATCTATTTTGGACTCTGGAGACATCTATGGTGGTATGGGCTTTTATGTATAGAAACTCAATACTAGTAATTAGAGTTTTATGGGAATCCTAATTGACCTAGTATATAAAGAATATAACGTAGCGTTGTGGTCCCCAAAATTATCCCTGCGTCAGTTTTCTCTGCACCATCACAGAAAAACACACAAGACGTTGGAACCAAATCTTGGAAGCTCCCAATCCTCTCATGTCACCGTTCAAGTTTGTTCATCATTGATTCAGGTACGCCTTGCTATACCTGATTATTGTTCTTGATTGTCTAATAATTTATCAAGATATTTGAGGCATAAAGTAATTATTCTATCATGTATTACTGCACATCAATAAAGTCTATCCTTTAGCATAAAAAAGAAAAACAAGCCATGTAAATCTGTAAAAATATTGTCAAATAACCACTGGAAACCTGTGAAAAAGAATAGTTTCTTGGACCCATTTCGAAGGCCTTCTTTGCAAGTCATTAGGCACACTAATTAAAATTTTGATTTACAGTCATAACTCCGACCTCCAAGGAATGAGCAAGAAAATCCAGAATTTCCCGAAGAATGGTACTACCTCGACGGGGATGTATAGCATTGGACTTCAGCAAGGCTAAAACTTCCAATGCATTAATCTCAGCATTCATACACTAACTATAGTCCATTAAGCTAGCCTCATAATTCAGCACTCATAATCGAACATACACAAATATTGAACATATAACCATGAATCCTCACAGATGGCTCCCCCTACCATAGCTTTTTGATAAAGACAAGAAGTTGCACCATCATAGTTCAATTTAACCCGCCCTATCATTGGAGACAACCAAAGTGGTGGGCCTCTGTCGACTAGGAACACCACCAACCTGTATGGAAGCCTGAATAGAATTCGCTTTAAAACATCTTAACAAAGTGTTCTGGAGTGGCCTTGATCAATCAAGAAAAGCGTGCCTTGTTGCCTGGAAGCACAATGCTAAACTAAAAAGTGTTGGGGGCATGGGCATTATGGACATGACTATAATGGTAACAAGATCTTAATGAATCAGTATCTGTTATGTAAATGGCTCCGGAGTTTTACTTCCCCTGAGGTGAGAGTTTGGAAGGAGTTGATCAAGAAAAAGTGTATCGCGCATAGCACCACCTTGTCACCTATTTTTTTGCAGGGACAAAGCTTCTCCTACCTGGCGACACTTTGTCAGGTCGGGTGATGTACTCAGTCAATACTCCATTCCCTTGGCTGTCGGGTCTAGTATTTCTGTTGGTAGTGGCAGCCTGATTTCGTTTTGGAGGGACGACTGGACCGGGGATAGCGATTTAAAAACATTGTTCCCTAGGTTGTATGCCACCTCATCCTACTAGAATCAAACGTTACTAGTATGTCTAGAGTCGCTGGAAGTCATCTTGGAGAACAACACTATAGGACTGGGAGCTTGGTACGTAGTGTCGCGTTGATAGAGGCCTACGTCGCCAACTTAAATGTAGTGCCTTCACGTGATGACCATATGGTTTGGAAAGCAAACACATCTGGAGGATATTCGGTTAAAGGGTGGCAGGTCCATCATCATCATGTATGAGTAGATGGATTATAAAATATGAAGCCTTTTATTTGGTATCCATTAGTGCCTTTCAAAGTGAAATGCTGGATGTGGCTTGCCTTCAACAACGGCATACCCACTAAGGATAGTCTTCAATACAGGGAAAAAGCTCTTTGGCTAATTCCATTTGTAGTCTCTGTGGATCTCAGCTTGAATCAAGAGACTATTTACTGCTTCTTTGCTCTGCATCTTGGCACATATGGAGCAGGATTTGTAGTTGGTCAGGAACTTCCTGCTGTGCTCCATCTTCACTTACCCTCCGTTTGGTATCATGGAATTGATTTCAATTTCAAGAATTGAAATCAATTCCTTAGTTTGGTATAATTCTACTTCATTTAAAATAGGAATTGAATTCCATTTTTTATTTTTGAAGCAATATTTTGGTAATATTTCAAATCCAAGCAAAACCTATCGGATTTGGAATTCAATTCCATTGGATAAGTATTGGTATGTTTAAATGACAAAAATGACCCTATACTCTTATTTTAGTTTTTTTAGTAAAAGGACAACTTAGGTAATTTTAATAATTCAATTGATAATTTGATTTATACCAAACATTGGAATTGAATTCAATTCCTCAATATTAAAAAGTATACCAAACATGGAAATTGATTTCATAATGAATTCTAATTCTAAATTTTTAATGATTTGAATTCAATTCCAATTCCAAATTAATACCAAACGGACTGTTAAGGAGTTTGTTCTCTGTTGGACTATCTTTCGCCTTCTAAGTGTAGCTCCTCTTGGTTTATAATTGGCATTGGTATCCTCAGATCCCTCTGGCTTGAGAGAAATAGGAGGATTTTTTAAAAGACATTTACTAACCCAGATTGCATAGCTGAAATGGCCCTTGTTGACGCCATCTTTTGGATTAAGGCTCTCCAACCGGGATTTCCCTACAGTGCAAACCATGTTATATGCAGTGCAAAATCAGTGAAAAATTGGCGGGCCCCAAACGAAATTTTAAGCTCCTCGACCCATTATAAGCTGCTGCCATGCTGTGACAGATTTTGTGAATAGTATAGTGCCATAGTTCCAAACCTGAGCTACCTACTACTTAGTGTTATATCATGATCATTGTATTTGTACTATACCTGAATTTTTTATAATCAAGAAAGCAAAGAAAATTGTTAGCATAAGAAAAAAAAAAACATCTTAACAAAGTGTATGGTAAGCACTCCTGGATTGAAGAGAACTGCAACAAAGAAAATATCCAAGGGGATGGGATTCTAATTATAGAGTTCAGGGTCTTAGAAGTCAGTTAGTTGATCCTAGAGTCAAAAAATTAGTCCCTAAATCCAAGGATCGGGGGTAAAAAATTTTAAAAGAAAAGAAATAAAAAAAAGTTCCGAAACAGGTCTACATGACCGGTTGGTGGCCTTGTCGCCATAACTGCCACCAGCTAGTGGTCTTCCTCACTTGATTGCCAGCAAGCTAGCGATTATCCCTTATTGTCCGTGGAAGTTGGCGGACTTCCCGAAATGACCACGAATCTATCGACTTGGAATTCCTATTTTGATCCTTTTCCTACTCCTTTCCATTCTTAAATTTCTCCTTGATCACGATTCCTCTCTAGATGATTATGGATGATTATTAGCTTCGAGAAACCTCCAATTTTACCTCTTTTCTTAATTACTTCACTCCAATCCAAGCAATTAAATCAAATCCTTTTTAAGACCATAATAACAACAAAAATAGGCAAAACAACGTTCAAACTTTAGTAGGGCAAGTCCACGAAAATCTGGTCCTATTAGGTTAGAAACTTCGTTCCAAAGTTGGGCCTAAATATATAAGTGATCCATTAATCAATAAACTGGTTAACATAATAAATTAAAGTCCAACAATCATATAAATAACTTTAGGCTCTATAATATCAATATGAACCAAAAAATAATTTAATAGGTCAAATTTGAAAATTCATAAATACAAATAGATTGTTCATATCCTCATCAACAGTAATTACGACTTTGAAGCCTATAACCCTCAATAATGGATTGGGCTCCTCTCCAGTTGGGGGTAACAGGAGACATCCTGTTAAGTCAATCTCAACCATTAGATTAAATCTAATGGTTCTTAATTATTTTATAAGATATCTTTTCAAGACTACATTTATTTCTCTTCTTTCCTTTTTGTTTCTTTCCTTTAACCGATGATATAAATAAAACAAAAAGAAGAGAAGAGAAATAAATGCAATCTTGAAAAGATATCTTATAAAATAATTAAAAACCATTAGATTTAATCTAATGGCTAAGATTGACTTAACAGGATGTCTCCTGTTACCCCCAACTGGAGAGGAGCCCAATCCCTCAATAATTCGTCTTCCAATTGGGATGCACTCCTTCTGTCCCTGATCACCCTTTATTTCCCAAAAATCGTCCATCTTTTCTACTTATGAGTTTTATATATAGTGGATAGTCTCTATATGATGACCAAAATACTTAAGCATTTTATTTTCAATTTGATGATATTTTGATCAATTGAGTGTGAAAGTACAGTATAGTCTTTTTTTTAAAAAAAAGCATTGGCTAGTACAATATAGTCCGGCAAAAAAGTTTTTCTTTGTCCTCTCACTTTTTCAATTTCGCAATTGTTATCCCTCTTCCTTTAATTTCACTCATGCTATCCCTCAACTTACAGTTTACCGCGATATATTGTCCTTTTTACGGTCTACAACCGATGGGTTGTTAACGTAGTGACACGTGTTTGGTGGGGCCCATGGGTTGCCATTTTTTATTCTTTCTTCTGTTTTCTTTTTTTCTAATTTAATTTTTAATTTTCTTTTGAATTAAAACAAAAATAGTTTTATAATAAAAAAATAAATTGCCAAAGAATGTCAATGCTATTTTCTTGTCTTTTATTTTTACTTTTGCGCTTTTTTAAATCATTTTCTGAAAACCCACCTTCTTTTAACAAAATCTCAAAACCACCATCATTGTGAACATCCCCGAATTTAACAAAATAAAATCATTGTGAACATCCCACAACAACCACCGTAATTCCTCATCAACCAACACCCAACCTCTAAAATCCGACCAGTAACACAAACCTTCACCGGCCAAACATAGGGCCAATCTGCCATCACTAGATTCATTAGTCATCACCCCACAAGCAACATCAAACCCGCCATTAACAACCATCTACCTGAAGCAGCAAAAGCATTCCCCCAAACACCACCAAACCAACCCACGACAACAACAGACCAACACAAATCCAATTCCACCATCAATCCAGCAACACAAAACTTGATTAACACGTTCAAAGAATTTGGATTAAAAAAAAAACCAGCAATGGCACCATGGTTACGCGTAGCGAAGCAACCCCTTCGTCATTAGAAACGTCCTCAGCCTCCTTGTCTTGCTTGACTACTTTGGCTTGACCATGCTCCACCAGATCTACATCGGCTCCACCCTCGGCTAGACCACCGGCAACCTCGACTTCGTCAAAATCATTGAGCCCTAGGGCAGCAAGGTCGGATGGAAAAAATACGCCCACTGGGTGAACGAAGGTGTCCCTAAGGCACGCCGTGGCGGATCTAGTCGAGGGAAGAGGAGTTGTGGGTTGTGGGTTGTGGCACACAAATTCAGATGAGGCATGATGGCGGCATACTGCAGCAGAACAGAGGAGACAAGAGCGGCTTCGTCACTAGACTGCGACGGAAAGAGAGAGGAAGGAGGGCGGCGATGGTTGCGGTGGTGCGATCTGTGAAAGGAGGCCGGCTTGGTGTTCATGGTGAGGAGCAGGTGGAGGCGTGAGAGAAGAAGAGCTAAAGCCTTAATTTTTTTTTTTTAAAAAAAGAGAATATTGTTGTTTTGTTGAATATGATTTATACAAAATAATGATTTTATAATATCAATTTTCCGAAAGAAAAAAGGGCAAAAGAATAAAAAATGAGCAGATTGTGGGTCCAATGACAATCAACCGACTATTGCAAGGAAAAAGGTAGAAAATTTTTTTATGTCCCTCCAGTTAATCAATTTTTGATTTGTTGTCTCTCTTTGTTTGTTTTCACTCTTGTTGCCCCTCAATTCACAATTTACCGGGTCATGTTGTCTTTTTCACTTCCTATAGCCGGTGCACTATTATTGTGCTGACACGTGTCACACGGGCTTGCGCACTGCCCATTATTTTTGGTTATTTCCCCTCTTCTTTTTTTCCTAAATTTATTCTCTTAAAACCTATTTTAATTAAATATGTTTTTTTTTCATAATAATCTTTTAACTTTTTTTTTAGGAATAATTTTTTAACTTTTAAAAGGGAGTTCCCGACCTTTCTTTTCTTCTCCCACCAAACCCGAACTCTCACCTTGCACTCTACGACCCACCCGCCGCCGTGCATCAAACACCGCCTCCGCCTTCACTGTTTCCATTAGTCAACAGGTTTGCAGAATATTAGGAAATTCTCAGAGAAACAAATTATACTTAGTAGAACAACCCCCAATCCAATAATGTACCGAACCTGTACTTCATTACCAATTCAAGCCCTAAGCCAGTTCCACAGGTAAATTTTCTTTTTTACTGTCGTCACCCTCCCTGAAGCTAAAACTCCTTACCCTCTACCTCTAGGGATAGAAAACAAAAGGGCCTTCCTTTAAACGGATAATTTGATGGCCTGAGAACACCGAGAAACAAATCGGGCTACTTCACAAGCCGAACCTCTTGTCGGATAATAACCAAATACATCAACAAAATGCAACGAAACTGATTCCTGGCGACCAGCAAACCCAAAAAACCCCCTTCTATTTACAAACTTCGAACATGGATCTATTACCAAATCAGCAACAAATACATCACGAAAATACCAATATTATCAACAGAAGACAGAACCATCCTGAAAAATCCCCAAAATCCACAAGCCCAGACGAGAATAACCGAAATTAAGGTATTTTTGGGGATTTAATTGTTGGATAAAAAACACCCAGCAACCACTCCTCTCCTCTCTCCGGGAAGGACGCGGGCGGGTGGGTTTTCTCCAATGCTGCTCCTTTTCCTCTTTGGTTTTTGGGTTCGTTTCTGTTAAGGAATTTGGTATTTTTGGTGGTGTGAATATGTAGGCAGCATGGTCTTTGTGTTTGGTGAAAAATAAGAAATTAAGAAACGAAAAAGAAAAGGGTGGAAATAGAGAGAAGCGGTGGGTGCGACAGATCAAGCGGCTGTGGCCTGCCGTCGTTGCGTTGCTTGCCTTCGCCAACACAGGGCCGCACCGCTTGGACATGGCGGAGGAGGCACAGGCGGAGCAGATGGAGGAGTGGTTGACGCAGAGGATCTTGGGGAGGTGCGGGAGAGCAAGATGTCGTGGGAGCTGGAGATGAGAGCGAGGAGGCTGACTCAGTGATGGCGGAAGGGAGATTCAGAGGAGTCGGTGCTGTGGAGGTAATGGAGGTCTGGAGGAAGGGGAAAGAGATGAAGAGGTGAGTTTATTTTCTTTCCCCGATACATGAGGTGTATTGTGAATTTTTTCTGATATTGATGTTAGGTAATTGGACTGAGTTGTTAGTCTACACGTTTTGGTAGCAGCCAAAGAAGAATTAAAAAACCAAAGAAGAGTTAGGCAGCAGACTTGGTTGAATGAGTTGGCGTGGCACACTAAATTTGACAACTTATTTTGACAAGTTGTATTTGAAAGCTGGCAACTTTGGACATGGTTTGGAGACCTATATAAGGAAGCTTAGTTCCTTGGTTTAATCATCCATTCAACATATATTTTCGTATACTGTTTGAGAGATTTTGAGTTAATTCTCTTGGAGATCTTTCTGGAGATAGTATGATTAGAAAATGAGTGTGTGAGAAAAAAAAATATTGTGTATTATATGGTGTAAAAATTTCCATATAGTGAATATTTGGGAGTTTTCCACGTTAAATCTTTGTGTTGTTATTCTCTTTATATTTCTCTGTCATTTTCTACTTGAGGGTGATCTGGTGGGGCGGGAAAAATAGTCGTTTTTCCCAACAAGTGGTAGCGGAGCCAAGGCTGTAGAATAATTCTTTAGAAATTTTAGTATGCTCTGTGGTTGCAGCTTTGTCTGAACTTCCACATCAGAAAAAATTTCTGAATTAGAATTATTATTTTGGGTTAAACACCTTTTATATACTTCGAGTTTTCCTTTTGTCCCGATCGTATACCCCGGAGTCTCTGTGTCCCTTTTATGTACTTCGAGTTTCTGTTTCTGTCCCTTTTGTGTACCTCGGGCAGCCCAGACGATGACATGGCCATCTGCCCGGGTCCACTTGACACGTGGCATAATGCCATTGGTGCCATGTGGAATTTTTTGTGGGATCCACAAACTAGAATATTTGAGAAATAAGGTGGGACCCACAATAATATCCATTTGGCGCCAATAGAATTACGACACGTGTCAAGTGGACCCCGGTAGATGGCCATGTCATCGTTCGGGCTGCCCGAGGTACACAAAAGGGACAGAAATTGAAACTCGAGGTACATAAAAAAGACACAGAAATTCCGGGGTATACGATCGGGACAAAAGGAAAACTCGAGGTATACAAAAGGTGCTTAACCCTTATTGTTTTCAAGCAGAAATTTTTTGTCCAGGTGGAGTAGCAAGCGAAGTCTGATTTCGGTGGAGTTTGCTATGCTAGTGGAGTTGCTTTGGGGTACTTGTGTATAAGTACTTATAAGCAAGATGGGGACAAGATTTGAGATTGAGAAATTTGATGGGAGAATTAATTTTGGCTTGTGGCAAGTACAAGTCAGGGATGTCTTGATCCAGTCAGGACTTCACAAGGCGTTGAAAGGGAGACCAACCAGCGACAAAGATGATAAGGATTCAGAAAAATGGGAAGACCTAGACATGAAAGCGGCAAGTCAAATTCGCTTGTGCTTAGCTAAAAATGTTCTTGCAAATGTGATTGGATTGTCTACAACAAAGGAGTTGTGGGAGAAACTTGAAGAACTGTATCAAGCCAAAAGTATTTCAAATAGGCTATATTTAAAGGAGCAATTTCATAAATTGTAGATGGATGAAGGTACACGCATTTCCGATCATCTTAGTATTTTGAATGGGATTTTTTCTGAATTGGGATCTATTGGAGTGAAAATTGATGATAAAGACAAGGCACTTCGGCTCATCTGGTCTCTTCCATCTTCCTATAAGCACATGCAACCCATTTTGATGTATGGGAAGGAAACTGTGATTTTCTCATAAGTGACGAGCAAATTGATTTCTGAAGAAAAGAGATTGAAGAATGGAGATGAAAAGTCTCAAGAAAATTCAGCTCTTGTTGTTAAAGGAAAATGGAAGCAGCAGAAAAGCTCTAAGAAGAAAGTCACATGTTGGAGTTGTGGTCAACCGGGACATGTTAAAAATAATTGTCCAAATAATGGGGCTAGTTCGGCTGGAAGCTCTAGAGGAATTGCTACCAATATCGCCCTTGAAGAAGGGGATGTTATCTCTTTGTAAAGAAATATGAAAATCCTCATGGCATGAATACTACCCTTTTAAATTGCCATGGAAGAGGATGTTAATTGGTAGATGGTCCACGGGTTTGTACATGGGCATTGGTTGACAAGTGATGCATGATGTGTGGTGGAAAGTATGTCGATGGATAATGAACTCTCAGAAAGTCAACAAGAGAGTTGCACCATAAGTTATTAGCAGTTTTTTCCGACATGTGCCGAAAATGAAATTCTTGAAATTGGGAAAATATTTCAAGTGAAAATTCCTGGTTCGATGAAATTCAATCTGGGTAGAGGTACTCTTTATGGTGGGAGTATGATAATTTTTGATATTAGAATTATGATTGTCAGTAGCAGACAATGTGAAGATTGTAGCTGCACATGGTTGACCGAGTTTGAAATCTGAAGTTATGAAAAACGTCAAGTACAATTCAGTCCAAGGTGGAGATTGTTAGGTAATTGGACTGAGTTGTTAGTCTACACGTTTTGGTAGCAGCCAAAGAAGAATTAAAAAACCAAAGAAGAGTTAGGCAGCAGACTTGGTTGAACGAGTTGGCGTGGCACACCAAATTTGACAACTTGTTTTGACAAGTTGTATTTGAAAGCTGGCAACTTTAGACATGGTTTGGAGGCCTATATAAGGAAGCTTAGTTCCTTGGTTTTAATCATCCATTCAACATATATTTTCATATACTATTTGAGAGATTTAGAGTTAATTCTCTTGGAGATCTTTCTGGAGATGGTATGATTAGAAAATGAGTATGTGAGAAAAAAAAATATTGTGTATTATATGGTGTAAAAATTTCCATATAGTGAATATTTTTCGGGTGGCCCGTAGTTTTTCCTCCAATTTGGGAGTTTTCCACGTTAAATCTTTGTGTTGTTATTCTCTTTATATTTCTCTGTCATTTTCTACTTGAGGGTGATCTGGTGGGGTGGGAAAAATAGTCGTTTTTCCCAACAATTGAGTTATATACATAGTCAAAAATAAGGAAACTGAAAAGAAGAGTTAAAAAAATTACAGTATCGTGAATTTTTTTTTTTATATTGAGCTATGTTCATAGTAAAAAATAAGGAAACTGAAAAGAAGAGTTAAAAAAAATTAGAGTTACGTTAAAACGCCGCATATACAGAGATGACGAGGTGTATCTATTTAAATCCAACTAAGGTTCGGGGCAACAGATTAACAAAGAAAAATCCAGAATTTACTTCAGTTCCAATGTACTTCCGGATAAAAGAGAAGAGAAATGTATGGGTTTGGAAATGAAAATTGCAGCGGATAACGACACATATCTCGGCATCCCAGCCAATTGGCGTAGATCTAGAACCAAGACACTCTGTTTTGTCAAGAAGCGGATCCAATCCAGACTGCGGAGTTGGAAAGGGACGTTGCTCTCTCAGGCAGGGCGTGAGGTGTTACTCAAGTCGGTAATTTCTGCACTCCCTGTGTATGTTATGTCTGTTTTTTAATTCCCACCCTCCTTCTGTAACTCCGTCCATAGTATCATGGCGAGATTTTACTAGGGAGGGAGTGAGGACAAACGAAAGATACACTGGAAAGATTGGGATTTATTGACATGGATGAAATCGGAAGGGGTTTGGGTTTTCGAAACATGGAATGCTTCAATTTAGCTCTATTGGCAAGGCAAGGTTGGAGAGTTTTGCAGAACCCAAATGCGCTTTTGGCACAGAATCTGAAAGGAAAGTACTTTCCTAGAACTAATTTTTGAAGGCCCAAAGAGGTAAAGCGTGCTCATGGATATGGAGTAGTATGATTGTTGGGAAATAACTATTACAGCAAGGCTTGAGATGGGATATTGAAAATGGGAGGAGCGCGTTGTTATGGGATGATGCCTGGCTACCTAGGGACTGTAACTTCCGTGTACAATCTAGCGGGCCTGATGGGCGTGCAGGCATTTTAGTTGCAAACCTGTCGGATCAAAATGGTAAATGGGATAATGTCAAAGTCACTGCATTACTCACGGCGGATGAGGCTAATTTTGTTAGGAAACTGCCAGTTGAACCCGAGGTTGATGACAGATTATGTTGGCATTATGAAAGAGGAGGCGCATACTCGGTTAGAACGGGATATAGGCAGGCAATGAAGCTGAAAAATGAAGAGCCCAAATCGGTGGTGAGTTCTTCAGCTCAAGTGGAGTGGAAGGAGATATGGAGGTTAAGGGTGCAACCAAAGGTAAGAACCTTTGTTTGGAAGATGCTACGGAATGCGTTACCGACAGCCAGAAATCTACAAACAAGAAACATACCTGTTGACCCCAAATGCCAGATATGTGGTGATGGAGAAGAGAGCTTGGAACACCTGTTGTTTTTCTGCCAACATGCTAAAGCAACTTGGTTTGGATCGGGATTGGGATTGAGAATGGAGGAAGTGCCTTTCCTGGGAACAACCAAATGGTGGATGGAGTTAGGAGCAGACTTAGATAAGAGAAGAAGGTTGGAGGTCAAGAGCATAGCGGCTAATATTCTGTGGAATATTTGGAAGATGCGCAATGAGTGTGTGTATGAGGGTGGAGAAGCTAAGCCACAGCTCTCAATCACAAGAAGCAACGTTACGATGGAGGTGAGTGGTGGCCAATCGATGAGTGCGGTGGAGACGGACAGAAGACAAGAAGAGGAAGCGAGATGGAAGCGGCCGCCACATGGTACCATCAAGAAAAATGCTGATGGGGCTTTTAAGCTTACAACGATGGAGGCCGGCATAGGGGTGGTGTGTAGAGATCACGAAGGAATTGTGCTTGACGGGATAGCCATCAAGCCTTATTGTCAAAGTGCCCTGCAAACTGAGGCACTAGCACTCCAGGAGGCGGTTAACCTAGCCATTGCTAGGAATTACCGACAAGTAATTTTCGAAACCGACTCACCTCTGCTGTGGAAAGCAATCCACGGCAGAAGGGAGGACATTCCATTGGAAATTTGGGCCACTGCTACTGCGATAGCTATCAAAACTCAAAGTTTTACTTGTTGAGATGTTATATACATTCCTAGAACAGCAAATAGAGCCGCGGATTGGATAGCAAAGGCAAGTATGAATAGAGGTTGTCCTCTAGATTGGGTTTTGTCACCCCCACTGTACCTTGTAATGATTTTATTATGAGTTAATGAAATGATATATCTTCTCCCTAGCAAAAAAACAAAGATCCAACTAAGGTTTTAGAAATTAAGATTTATTGATTTTAAAGAAGTTTTAAAATTAAACTTTGATTAAAGAAAGAAAAAATGAGTAAATAATAGGTTGTGTAGAGGACCCACCAGATACGTGTCGATACCAAACGATTGTCTATAGCAAGTTACAAGGATAATGTGGCACGGTAAACTGTAAGTTGAGGGACAAGATGAGTGAAAAAAACGAAGAAGGACGACAAATGCAAAATCTATTAATTGGAGGGACATAAAAAACTTTTTAGTCCAAGGAAAAGGGACCACATGTCCCGGTACAGTGGGACTTGGGGGACAACATAAGGGAAAATAAAAGTTAAGGGACAACAATAAAATCAAATAAGTGTAGGGACATAAAAAAACTTTTTAACGAGTGTAGTCCACATCTAAGTCCAAGCACAAAAAATAAAACAACCAAATTTGGACTTCCAGTCCAGTCCTAGTCCATATGTACTCGACTTCTAGTCCACTCCAAGTTGACAAACCAAATTGAGCGTAAAAGATTTAATCCATTACGGACACACCAGTCAACAAACAGGTGCTTTGTAATTGAAGTGCAACTACATTCTTAATAATGCAACGCATACACATAACACATTCTTACAAGGGTGTAAGGAAGCGACATATACATTCTTAATAATGCAACGCATAGATATTATAATCAACGACAGCATTTCCAGTAACCACCGGGGGTGGTGGCCCAGTGGCAAGGCCTTCAACCTGCCATCTCTAAGACTCGGGTTCGAGTCCCGGCGCTTCCAGTCAAGCCCCATAGTGTGATGCGGCCGAATATGGCCTTCCACACGGTGGGGTGCTGGCCGTTGAGCCCGGTGATTCCCCGGTATTATGACGCGTAGCAGGTGAGGGTGTCCGCTGGTGCCCCGGTTGGGCGGTCTCTCCTATGAGGAGGGTCTAATGCCAGGATGTAACCGGTATTGACCGGGGCCTGGACCGACGGGGCGATGATGACACCACTGATGCCTTTTTTTTTTTTCGACAAAAAAAAAGACAGCATTTCCAGTTTTTTTATTATAAGTGTAAGTACTGGCTTGAACATATCTTGTGGCAAACAACCGGTGGAGAGGTTCTTTGAAGGCAGAAGCAAGGCGTACCTCTAGCTGCAAGCGAGGTACTAGCCGGCGAAAAACTCCAGTGCCTCCGATGATGGGCATCTCTCTGACCTTGGAAAACACTGAATTTCTTCCAAGTATGGTTATGGTGCTACCATTATACGCCCCTTCAAGAAACACAATGTTGATGGCCATTAGTAGGGTAAGATCTTGCTCTGACGTGCCTGCATATAACCCTTGAGCTCTTCCTATCAGTTTCGAGGTAATTTGGGGCCCGGCAGTCAATTTGTGGTCCAACATGCATATTGAGCCGAACCAAGTTGTAGATGTCTTGGATAGTGGTGGCACTGCCGTCACAGCCGTGGGGTTAGGGCCACTTAAAATGTCATGAAAATAAAAGTGTAAATGGGTAAGCTTTTGTTCCCGTTTGTCGAGACCTAATAGTCTGGCATCATGTGTTTTTACAAAGTCTTCTTCATGCTCTGCAGTGACTTGAATTATGGCAGAGGAAGATTGCAATTGGAGGAGAAAGATCTTGAAATTCAGAGAAGCAATAGCTCTAGCCATGGGGAAATGTATTTTAGACAGCGCTCCAATAGCATGTGGTATTATTTTGAAAAGGTTAGCTTAGGATATGTTATATTCTCGCCCCGATATTTTATTGAATCACGGGTTGTAAAGCGTGTAGGTGAGTAATTAACAAAAACTCAAAATCATGAACTACTAATCCCTGGGCTGGCAAGATCTGTCTTTTCCTCCTAATTTAATTTTTACCTAAAATAAAACAAACTTGCAATATGACAGTACACAAGTTGTTCAATGATTAAAAATTTTGTTTACATTCTACATTGTTGCATTATAATAAACTAACACCAATCATATTTAATGTTTCTCTAGTATAAAAAAATATTTTTTTCTGTAGGTATTCCCAATATTCTTATTCCATATACCGTTTGTAAGCAAAATAGAATGAGAATCTTGTTATATGTCATTTTTTAAAACTTATCCGATCCTAAGGTAGTGATCACCCCATATATCCTAGATTTTTCGTTAGAGGGGCAAAGTTTATATTAAAAAGAATAAAAATTGAGATTTTTTATAAATAAATTGATAGTTTTTTTTGGGCATACCTTTTTTTTTAAGCTAATCAATTTTTTATTGAGTTAGAGAATATGTACAAATAGTGTTATTGGCTAAACTAGTACATCAGAATACAGGTAAACTGAAAGTAATTACTGTGTGTATCTTATAACCACTGCTTTGGCATTCTGCTATCCTTGTGGAGTTGCAGAAGAAGCCAACACCATCTTGAAATGTCTGGATCCTAATTTAATAAAATAAGACATTTCATTAAAAATAATTTACCAAAATATCCTTGAAAATTCGGGATATGTAAACCAGTGCCTCGGCAAACAAAAAATTATCCTTATTAACATGGAGATGTCATAAAAGATACAGAAATAAATTGGCTTATCAAGTCATGTGTCAAACCCGACAAATCTGCAGAAAGAGTAAATATCAACAGTCCAAATATAACATTTCAGTATAAGTTCCTATGCAGCGGAAGATGTAATAACATAAAGTCATGAAAAGGAAAACAAATATGCATGTCGGCTCTATATATCCAACCGAGAGAAAAGGTACACCTACCTTTTCGGTGCTCATTTCATAAGAACTCCAAAGTTAAACGTGCTTCACTTGGGGCAATTCTAGGATGGGTGACCTCCTAGGAAGCTTTTCCCGGAAGCATGCGAGTGAGGACAAAGCATGTTGGGAAGGTCCAATGTTGGTCTGTAGTGATAGTCAACAAGCGGTGACGTTACAATTCGGCGCTAAAAGGGAAGTGAGGGTGCTGTAATTTGAACCTTCAAAATGCTCTGGCAACAACAACATCGACTATAAGTGCAACATCAACTAGTTTATCAGAGAAGATCAAAGAATTTCTTGATAACAAAATTGTCCAGAGAGCTGTGACACCTAGAAGAACCCAGGCTTCCTGGCTAGATGGCATCCCTGCTACCAGTGGCCACTGAATAAACCAATCCTGAAAAGAAGCAGGAGGTACCCAGCATACACCCTACCATCTACATATCATGTGCCATAGGGCCAAGGACAGATGGCAAAGAATGAACAAATGACTAATATCTTCTGGTTCTTGTTTGCACAAAGGGCAAGCCGCCTCTGTGTCAGGTATAGTTTGTAGGCCCAAAAGTGTCTAAGAGGGGAGGGGTGAATTTGGGTTTGAACTTTTGCACAGACAAGATCTGGTTTTTGTGAAACCAAATCTAGGTAACTCTTGGTGAGTGTTTAGAAGCAAGAATGCAAGTAAAGGGAGAAAGAGAAAGTGAACACAGGTGATTTAGCGTGGTTCTCCATCACCAGGTACCTCCACTACCTAAAGGTTCCTTCCTTTAGGATTTCAAGCACGCACTATGCTTAGGTTCTTGAAATCCTAAAGGAAAAGTAGTCCTCACATCCTCTTTCATGCCTTGAAGATCTGGTGGTCTTCACCTTCCATTTTTGGGGATACTTTTTGAGGATTAATAAACAATTTCTGCCCAAGTAATTACCAGTTTTGTTTCAGCCAACAGCCAAATGTTGACAGTTTTTAATTAAAGAAAGAAGTCAACTTGTGCGCCACCTAGAAGCAATCTAGCCGTTGCAGAACACTCCTCCCCATCCTTAGAATCTATAAATAGAGGATTGAAGCCTCACAGCAAATTAACCTTGCCATTCAAGAGATTCTAAGTTGTAAAAAAGAGCATACCTTGTGAGAAAATCTTTGTGCGAATTTGTGTAACTTCTTGAGTGAGTCACTCTTGAAGCTTTAATCATTGAGAGGTTGTGGTCAGCAGGATTAGGGGTTAATCTTGTTGGGTAGATAAAGCTAGGTTCTGCTTTGGGTTAGGTTTGGCAAGTTAAGGCTGCAAAAGCTTGTGTACCATAGGTTATTTGGCTCGCCTGTAAAAGTCAAACTGGTGGATAGTTAGCAATCCCAAAGGGAGAGACCTTTAGGTAGTGTATGTACTCCTGAGTGGGGAACCACTATAAATTGCATATGTCCTTTACTTTTTTGTCTTCATTATTGCATTTCCATACACGAAAATTCTAGGAGGCATCACTTTACTTTGGGAAGCAAACTTTTTGTGTGTAGTAGGAGTTCCAAAGTAACCATGTAATCCTTTTTTCATATCAATACACTAATCCTAAAGTGATATGTAGTAGAAATTGGTTCATTGCCACTTTATATGGGGTCTTTGGTGTATGCTGATTGATAGGTGGGGTGTCCTGCTGTGCGCCGAAAGGTTTTGATGATTTGTTTGCTCATTGGAGTGGGTTATCAGGTTTTGCTAGATCAACATCAGCCTAGATTTTAATATTTTTTGCAACTGTGTGGAATATATGGCTATCTAGGAACAAATAGATTTTTGAGTCTAAAGACGCTGATTAGGTCAAGAATTTCGAAGTTATCTTGTTACAAACTCTGGCATGGATCAAGGCTTCTCAACCTGATTTCCCTTTTGATCTATCTTCTGTAATTATCCGTTCTGATAGTCTTAAATCTTGGACAGGCCTAGGTGTAAACTTAGATTTGTATGAGAAGTGATAAAGGCCTTTGTCAAGGCCCTTAATGCGAGTGCTTTGTTTTGATGTCATCACTTTGATGACTTTGTCTTTGTACTTGTAATCCTTTTTTCATATCAATACAGGAATCGTTTCTATCAAAAGAAAAGACTAATGCTTTATTCGGAGTCAATTGTGGGTTTTTCTCAAGTTTTCCCTAATATATTTAAGTGACGACTCCTTATCTTTGACAATTATGAGAACACCAAGAACAGTGGTGGGGCCGTGCATTCTTGTGAGTTTGTCTGAATTTGATGTAAATTCTTTCCGAGAAAAGATTGGATGTTGTGAACAAAGAAAATAAAGTTGAGCGAGAGCGATCTTCTCATATCCTGTAAAGAAGCAATATAGTTCACAGTCAAGCCTATTCACAAATAAGGAGCGTAAAGAGCGAACTTGACTAAAGTGCGAATACCGTACAAGTATATTCTATCTAGGTCGCTGGGTTTTAGGTGAGACCATTACGAGTCCTCCAATTGCATCTCTGAATGTATCTTGGAATGATGATTCTTTGGTTAGCGGTTCTCTCCACTGAAGTTAAGCAAGTTCAAATGTCTTTGTGAAGAATAATAACAAATCGCAGCTATCACAATTTAGTTAAGGCCACGGGGCAATGTTCTAGGCGTGACTCTTAACATTCGTTCGGAGCGCGTGCGTCCATTGTCCAATCCCCCAATTCCGCAGGCCGAGGCACGGTGCTCACAACCACATGCATGGTTTGCTCGGGTCAGTACTTATCTTCTTTCTCAAGGATTTGTTGCTTCTCACTCTGATCCATCTTTACTTATCTATATAGTCATATGGGTCAGGTTGTGTATCTCTTACTGTATGTTTATGATAAACTAGTTATGGGTATTCATGCTGCATTTGTTAGTGCTTTGATGCAGCAGATTGGCCAGGAGTTTTCCCTTCATGATCATGGTAGTGTGAATTACATTGTGAATTACTTCTTTGGCATTGAAGTCACCTCCACCTCTGTTGGTCACCTATTGAAACAACAAAAATATGTCCAGGATCTCTTAAAGAAGACTGGAATGGTTGATTGCAAACCTCTTCAAACACTAGCCACTACCACATCTAAGTTGAGAAAAACAAATGGCGACGTAATGACAGCTCCAATGCTTTATCGCTAGGTGGTAGGATCGCTTTTGTAGAATATAGAAAATTATTCACAACACACTTTTATTATTTAATTTGAAACTCTCACACAATTGAGTAGGCGATACCGTGCTGCCCCTCACGGTAGCCACACATACAAGTCTTTTATTATTTAATTTGAAACCTAGGCGATACCGCAGTGCCCCTCACGGTAGCCTCTCACAACCGTTAATTTGCTACACATAATAATAAAACCCTGACACACCTATTTATATAGACTCTGACTTAACGGACAAGACAAAACTTCTAAACCAAACCGGACTTGGACTCTTAAAACTCAATTACATAAAGACTTTTAAACCCAATTAACTTAGGCTTAGTTTAATACCCAACAATATCTCCCTTAAACTAAGCTTACAAGTATGAACATGACTCTAACCAATGCCATCAATTGCAAGTGTCTTCAATGCCATTGTTGTTGCAGTGACTAACTCGAACATTGCTTCGAATAGTAACATCTTCCTGGAATCAAACCAAACCTTCAGCTTCACATCCTTTTTATGCTGCATGCTTTGCTTCACATGCTTGTTCCATGTTCCATTTTGCTTGCCAAAGAAATCTTGTGCAGTTTTCCATCCTTTACTACTTTATTCTTATTCACCTATCTCTTTCCCTTCAGTGTCTTCCTGGTAAGAAAAATTATTTTCTTGAACCACCAACTCTTTTTTTTCCTCCTCCAGAGAAAATAATTCTTCTACCTTGATTCTTGTCAACTTATACCATTCACCATGAAGCTTAGAGTCTTGAGTGAAACCAGACGGTGTCAAATTTTCCACCTCAATTCTTCCCATTCTTCAAACTTCACCTGCAAACTTGTCTTCCTTGCTATAATTTGCCAAATTAATTTGATCTGTGCAAATTCTTGAGAGTCTATGGAACTCACCTTCAAATTTAGCATTTGCACTGCTATCCAACAAGTAGAGATTTTTAATATCAATCTTTGACTAATTTGAAACTTCTTTTCTAAAATATTCCAGCTCTTCTTCTACATATTGATCATTCTTCAGCCATTATTGCCAATACTCTGTCGGAGCATTATGTGGCCAATTTAATCCAGACGGAACTTTGCCTTTCTTGAAAGTCTGTTTGAGCTTGAGGAAATATTCACTCGGAAGAAGAGATTTTTCAAGCACAAAATCATGACACCAGCGAGGTGTAGTACGAAATAATATTTCAACAAACCTTTCATTCTTAGCTTTATAAACTTCCATTGGCAACATGAATGTCACGCCCCCGCCTAAGCATGACCGGCCAGGCACCATGCGCACCTACATCGTGCCACATGGCACCCCAAGGCCTATACTCGTTCTCATAGAAGCTAGTCGCCTTTACTAGCGGGATACTAACCAAGTGTAACGCGCAGCGTGAACGGAAGCAAAATCAACATAGCAAAGGCAACAAAAGATACTAACTGTTTAAAACTCATTTATTAAGCCATATCCACTAATGTTATAAAATTCTTGCTACAAGGGCATTAACTCTTAATTCAAGATATAACCTCTTTAGTGTTTTAACACAATTAAACAGTGAAGGAAACCGACTTGGCTATACCCATCGACCTACTACCCGTGCACTCATTCTCGCACCTGCAAGGCAAGGGTGAAAATATGGGGGGTGAGTATAAAACTCAGCAAGTAAACAGGCAATGCAAGAAAGCAACTACAACTGAACACAGAGCTCGGCATGAGCAACACACAGTCTTGCAGCACACAATAATGCACAACACCGGGCACTTACGCCACGGAACAATCCATTATGTCCCCGACACGTACTGGTCTCACTCCCCCCCGACCAGCTAGGGTATGATGTGCCCCAAGGCGGCCTATGTAGTTTGGTAGCATATACAGGTGTTACTCCTTAGCCCACAGCCCCACGTACGAGGCATACAGAATATCATATAGCCCACAGCCCCACGTACGAGGCATACAGATTATCTAGCTACCACAACTCACATAGCTCCCGGCGGACATCGTGTCACACCTGTAATAGCCAAGCGAAATTAACTCCGCAAGGTCAGTGCCATCGCTCTCACTGACTAGAGCTCTATACAAGGCACCCAGTGCCATCATCTTGTGGCGCACAAGTTTACTACAAGTGCCCACCATCTCATGGTACGTGCAAGCCTCGCAAGCACTACCTCGTGCACCTCAACCAACTGGCCAGTGGTACCACAATCACAAGTACAATCACAACAAGGCAATCACATGCCAATCATTAGCACAACAAGTGCAATGCAACCAAGCCAACAAAGGCAGCAAGTATGCCACAAGCATACAACACAATCAACATGCACCCACAACTCACAATGCACCGCAATTATGCACAATTGACCAACAAAAGCCGATTAGCCATGATTAGGCCTCAAAAGATAATTAAACAACTTTAGCCAGCACTGGTCAGCAAGTAAATCACACACATAATGACACACAATCAGCATGCATAATGGCCTTCCGCCCAACAAAGGGTGCACTAGCAATCACTACCCGCATAAACCCATTTACTTACCATCACCTAGGCATCCCTAGGCCAATTCCCTTCCTTTGGAACCATTAGGTGTATTGGTCCTTAGTCCCCTATAAACACCTACAAATATACATAACAATCAGACCACAACAACCAAACCATGTCAAACAGAACCCTACTACACAACACTTATCTTTTCCCAATTCAGGCAGAAGCTGCCCTGGACAAGCAGAAACTTCAACCCGAAATATAGATTCCTTAAAGACAGAACCAGCTTAGGTCCTCAACATAAGAGTTTTAGACCTGCCTCTTGTCTTTCTATATCCACCAAGAACACCCAAATCCGAGCTCCGTAGCTCCAGATATGGCTCCTACACCAACTCGGGTTCCTGCAGCAGGTCTGCTGCAAAACAGTGAAATTTGAGAGTACATAACTCTCTCAGTTCAGCTCCAAAATCCACCAAACTGGTTTCCAATTAACGCTATGGAAGTTATCTAACTTGTGACTTTAGTTTCACTCAATTCCAACCGGTGGTTTTGCCGGAATCCTCATTTTAGTGTCCAGGGGTCTGTCTGGCCGAGAGCAAAACCCCTAGGCTCACTTCTCCCCTTTCCCCTCTTTTCTCTCATTCTCTCTCTCTTTTCTCTCCAGGACGTAGCCACGAATTTAGATGATAAGAGTGAGGGAGAGGTGCTTGTTTTCACCTCTTAATCCCTGCCCAAGTAGGTGAGTCACCACCCAAATTGCCACCAGCACACAACTAGGTGCCCCTTGCACCAAATGCCACCTCGTGCTTAATTGTGGCCAATTGGCCTATGCCACACAAGCTGCTAGCTTGCACACCTAAGGCTTCCAGCACCTTATTCCCGATCTACTTGGCTCATTCTGATTGGTCGGTTTGGCCAATCACGAGTTTACACATCATCGGATCCAATTGTACACCGACGGACACCCCGGTGCCCCCGTTGTGCACCATTTCGTGCCAACTCGAGCCAACGGGTATCTCCCTTGTGCAATTGTGCCTCCAATGCACTGATTGTACCTAATTAATATATTACCAACATAATCCATCACTTATTGACTGATTAATCAAGTCAAGCGCTCGGTATCCGCTAAATAGAACATCCGTGCCTTCGGGTCACCATGAACCCGTTTGCGCACACTAGGCCAAGCCTATGTGCACCATTATCCTCAATCCACTACTAGCACGTGTTACTGATCCAAAACCCATAGTATCATGTACACATGAAATGTGAGCATCACACACAAAATACCGAATACACGATCCAACTAAGTAGAATGTCCTCGAAGGACAAGTAACACCCGGCTCTCATCAAATAAGTATTCCCTCTAGGTACCTAAGTGTACCCGGGGTATCACAATGAATAATGTACTTTCATTGGCAACGAAATCCCACACATTGCAAACCTCCATGTACTTCTGAACTTGAACAAACCATGCATTATAACCTCCAAAATTTAATGTTTTGTACTTCAATTTTCCCATGCCAGAAATAACAATTTGATCTAGAAGCCAAAGTTAATATTACATACCTCACCCAACTTTTTTTTCCTTCGCAGTTCCAAGCCACAATGCTTCTCAATCGGCCACTCATGCACCGATGCCCAAGAAAAAAAAACAACCTTTTCTTTTTTTTACCACCACGAACACAACAATTTTTTTCCTTTCGCAACACATCAATCACATAACTTTTGTTTTCCTTCGCAGCTCATGTTTTTTTTTTACACACAATCTAATCTCTTGTTTTTTTTCACCACCAACAAACCTCTTTTTTTTTTTTTGGTTTCCCACTGGTATCCCGGGCCAGTCCACCTTTAAGGACATCAAAGGCACCAGACTAAATCCAACTCGACTCGGGTGGCGCACCTAGGAAATGGTGGGTAAGTCTCCCAAATGAAATTTTCTGCGTACACGAGGACTCGAACGCGAGATCTCGCTTAAGCGGAACAAGTCGCTTACCACTTGAACCGACCTCAACGGCTTCAGGGTTTGGAACTTAGCGCAACTAACATTTTTCTTTCCTTTTTTTTTTTTAACGATGCAACCCCTTCGCGATAGATGATTTGAACAATTTCATCAATCCCTCCAAAACAATGCATCCCTTTTTTTTTTTCCTTTCACAGAAACAACGAACCTTTTTTTTTTTCCAGCTCCTTGCTTCACAGTAATATCACCACAAACACAATCCTTCCCTCCACGAATCTTGCGCAGCGTTTTCACCCGATCTACAGGCTTCGCTACCAATTGTAGAATATAGAAAATTACTCACAACACACTTTTATTATTTAATTTGAAAGCCTCACCCAATTTACTAGGCTAGGTAGCCACACCTACAACTGTTAATTTGCTACACATAATAATAAAATTCTGACACATCTATTTATATAGATTCTGACTTAATGGACAAGACAAGACTCGTAAACTAAACCGGGCTTGGACTCTTAAAACCCAATTACATAAAGACTTTTAAACCCAATTAACTTAGGCTTTAGTTTAATACCCAACAGCTTCAATATCTCGGGTTGATTCATATAAGCTATGTAGTTGGGTGTGTAAGTCAATTCCTGCCCTGCCCTACTACCGCTCATTTTTTTGCAGTAAAATGCATTCTAAGGTAAAGGCCATCTCCAACTATGGTTTGCACATTTGGCGCACAAAGAGAATGGATCTTCATGCCTAGATAAATGTAGATTGGGGTGGCATCTCAGATGATCGACGATCCACGACGAGTTACCTGGTTCTCTTGGTGCGAACTTGATCTCCTGGGCTTCCTGGAACGATTGCGATAATCAACCGAGGCAAAATACAAAGCTCTTGCCGATGGTGGAACAGAGCTTATGTGGATTAGATCACTCTTTTATAAGCTTGGCATCCCCACGCAGCAGCTCACTCTATGATGTGATAATCCTTGGTCAAAATCAGGTACAGAACACCCTCACTAACCATGTTGAACTTGACTATCACTTCATCCGGGAACAACTTCAACGAAAGGCAATCCAGGTTCGGTTTGTCTTAGTGCCAGTCAGCTAGCCGATTTGTTGATCAAACCCTTACCCAAAACACCTTTTCAATTCTTACGCAGCAAGCAAAACTTGTGTTCCTCCCAAGGTTTAGTTTGATGGGGGATGTTAGTATGTTTGTGATAAGGTAGTATGTACTGATAAGTAGCGTGTGTGTCACATATTGTTTGTGTAAGGATGTATACACGCCATGGATAGAACCTAATAGATAGTGATCTTGTATAGATATCTATACTTATTTATCACTTGGATGTACATTCTGTTATAAGTAACACAGACTAGCCACACGATTGTGTGCCGAGCCTCTCACATCATTCTCTCTTTCTATTTGTAAAACCCTTTAGAAGTAGTTTAGTCTAAATTGAACCTTTATTTAGATGATAAAAAATTTAGGATCTACATGACCCCAAAAAAAATCCTTTCCCTGGCTTCAGTTGGGGAGTTGATTTCCGTGATATGAGCCCATATGTCATCACCATTAATTTTAGCCATGGGTCAGTACCTATAGACGCAGACAGGCCTCTACAGAAAATAAAATCTCACCAAACAAAGTTACCATGTGATATGTATAACTGGAGTTGATAAATATCCTGATCTTCATCGCTTATCATCAAAAAAAGATATATGCTGACAATAAACATGTATATTATTGTCGAAATCATATAACTGTTTACATTCTGACTTTTTGAAACGGTGAAATAGACTAATTCCGGCATGCTACCAAGAGGCCCCAATTAATTATTGGGATTAAGTAAACCAATGAATTGGCTCTTTTCCAGTAGCTAAATGGCAAAAAAAAAAATAGCAATATAGTGCTTTGAGTTGTGATTTAATATTTCCCGTAAAATATAATGCATTGGATAGTTGTAATATTAGTTCCAAATTTTGGGTTTCCCAAGTAGTATCCGGAAAGTTTTCCCCGTTCCAAATTTTGAGTCCTCAGATAAATAAATGGGTATATGGAAATTCGAAGATCAGTCGAGCGCTGTACTGGAATACTCTTCTGAGTTCTCATATTAAAAAAAAAAGAAGAAAAAAGCTCAGTTCAGAAATGAATATAATTTAAAACACAACATGACATGACCCACACAGGAGACTATTTTATCAATGCAAAGTAAACCATCACCCTCAACAACCGTTCTACTCATCCAAAAGTCAAATTAAGAGAACATTAACAATTAGTAGTGCAACACATACACATTATACTCCACAACAGCGTCTCCCGTGGTTAGATTGAAACTGTAAGTGGTGGCCTGGGCATATCCCGTGGCAAACCGGAAAAGTCCGCTGCCTCCAATCACCGGCATCTCTCTTACCTTAGAGAAGACCGCATTCCTTCCAAGTATGGTGATAGTGCTACCGTTGTACTTCCCTTGGAGGAACACAAAGTTCATGGCCATCAATAGCCCTGCTTGTTGCTGTGCTGCAGAAGCATAGAACCCTTGTGCCCTTCCCACCAGTTTTGAGCTGAGTTCTGGCCCTTCGGTGAGCGGATCATCCATCATGCTTATCGAGCCGAATAAGGTTGAGGAGTTGATGGAAATTGGCGGTCGCAGTACAGCTACTGCGGTTGGGTTAGGGCCACTGTAAATGTCGTGAAAGTACACTCGAAAATGGGTAAGCTTTCGTCTCTTGAGGCCGTGTAGCTTGGCATCCTGAGTTTCCACATAATCTGCTTGCGTGACCTCAAAAATGGCAGAGCAAGAGAGCAACGCGAAAAGGAAAAGGAAAAAGATAGGGAAAATAGCTCTAGCCATGGCCACAGTTTTTGGGTGTGATCATTCACTGTTAATGCATGTTAATATATATAAGAGTAGTTCGGTTAGGTCTTCATGTTCCTACCAATTTTCTAACAAAAACAAATGGATATTTTTATGCTAAAAATTTTTCTTTTTACCGGCTACTTTGTTGCATGCGGCGTCATGATGATGTAGCATGTTTGGGTTAATTACAAAAGACGCAACCAAACTATCACAATGTCACCTCAGAGATTTTTAAGTGATGCGCCATGTGTCTAAATGTTAAATTTTTTTTTTGTTTCCTATGGTGTATTTGGATTTTTTTTGATTAATCGAGATTAATTCCTAAGTCACACGTGGGTGAGTCTCTCAATTGAGATTTTTTTTCAGATATGAGGACTAGTATCCGAGATTTCGATAAACCGAGACTAAATCGTTTAGCACTTGGAGTTCGCTAAATTTTTAACCAGTCTCATCAATAATTTGTAAAAGAAAAAAAAATCTAGAATTTTTTTTCTATTTACTTTCCTAATACCGTTATATTACTGCCTTTCCACAAATACCGTTATATTTAAACGGAAAGCATGAACCTACAGTAAGGAACACTTATATTGAGGGGTTGCATCGAGGCACTTGTCCAAATCTTCTTCAGTGGGCTGAACTTTCCGTCCTCATTTGGTTCGCGAGAGGTGGCCCCTCGAATTTTTTTTGGTTTGGGGGACGTAAAGTTAAAGAAGTTGGGGCTTAAGTCGTGTATTTTTGGTCCATATCCTGACTTAATAAGTCTGGCTTGCTCCTTTGGCTCATCATTTCTTTAATTAAAACCCCCATCATTTCTTTTCGTAAATCCAAATTAACCGACCCAAATGGTGAAATTTTCAACTCGAAAACATAGTTCCGTTGCCCTTTTTAGTGACTTTTTAGAATTTTTTTTGTTGACAAGAAAAACTTTCATTAAGCATCCGAAACAGGAACATTACATAAGTGAGAAGCCAGCAAAGAAGCTAAGCTATCTGGCCGGTCAAATAACCAGTGCAAAAGGCATAGTCTCTTGAACGCAACCTTGGCCACCCAATCGGCTATACGTTTTGCTGTTATAAAGGATTTTCCTTATACTGAAATGAGGATGCTCCTGCAAGCTGTCGTTAGTGGCACTGATCACGGATCGAATCTCCTACGGCGTTTGCATCATCGAAAGGATAGAATCAGTAACTATGTTTGAATATGTCTTAATAATGATTTCACAAAAGCCTCTTGACGACGTAAGAGGACTGATTCTCGAAGTACGGTAGCTTCTCCAATCAATAACGTAGCTTCAACAATCAACGGCGATGAGCAACTAATAATGATTAGGAAAAGCGAATTTGAACTTAAAGAAGTGAGAGTAGAATTGTTGGGCTGAAGAAAAACATATATCATAGCCCATCAATAATTAAACCCACCAAAACTAGTTAGATGTTATACTTATATACATATATAGTATTGGGCTCGAGGGAAAAAAAGTGCTTTGACCCAAAAATGATAGGCAGAAGTAAAATGCATGGATTAAATTGTCGAACCAAAAAAACAACGCATGGATTAACAAAACTAAAGGGCTACATAACCAATTATGTAATTATTAACATAATCATATATTTCGGAAAATTTTAAAATTTCTACATTTAATTTTTTTTATAGAATTGTTGAGTCTAATATTTATCAAATGGTACGTGGCAATGATGTTTTACAGTAGACCTTGAAACGTCAGAAAATGTACCCTCTTCATATTCTTATTTTTATTTGCTCTTCATTTTTTTTTTTTTGAAAATTGGATAGCTTTATTACTCAACTCAAAAGGTTTGCGAGTACATCAGCCTGAGTAATTGAAAAATCATCAAACCAGAAACCAGAATTATACCTGTCTATGAGATAAAGCTAAATGGCAGTCAAAGTGGGCTGCCTTACTACAAACTCTAGAAACAAATGACGATGAAAAAGACATAATAAAAGATGAAGCTATAGAACGTAGATCATCAACAACAAGTCCCAAAGGAGTGATCCTTGTGCGTTGGACTGTAAGACGTTGATGACAACTTGGCAATCTATCTCCAAACATATGTGATGCAGGTCCCGTTGTCTACCCAGTTCAAGACCAAAACGGCCCCCATAGGCCTCTCCCAAAGTGGCGTCCTGAATTGCAGGAACAAACTTACAGGCCATAGCCACAGTCTGACCCAAGTGGTTCTGAATAATGGGCACCCACGCCTATACCACCGCCAGAGTCCACCAACGCTACATCAGTATTCAGCTTAAAACATAGGGCAGCAAGTGGTACTGGTACCCAGTGTGCAGTAGCAGGTTACCTTGAGGGTTGAAAAATTGGGGTATTAGCCTCTAGATAACTCTGACAATTAATGGAACAAGTGCACCTCTGTTATAAAATTGGGGAAAATTTTCACTATTTGATGAAATAATAGAAATTTGATCAAGGTAATAATACAACTTTGGTAATAATAATACACTTTTGATAATAATATATAGAAGAAAATAATAAATTTAGATGGAGGGAGATTGGAAGAGAAGTGTATGGAATGAGAAGAGAGTGAAGTTTATGGTGGGTTGTAAGTGTATGAAAGTGAAGGAATGAAGGGGTATTTATAGTTGGAAATGGGAGGATAAAAACAAATAAGTATGATTAATTTAAAAGGATAAAATCAAAGGGATGTTAGGTAAAGGAAGATGATA